>ML777889.1:1111484-1131768 GCA_009831015.1 Picea engelmannii
AATCATACTTAAACTAATCATAGTCAAAATAATTAATTAATAACATATAATTAATTAAGGTTATTTAATAATTAATTATAGTTTAGCTAATTTTTAGGATTATTTATTAAATTATTCATATCAATAATTAATGGTCGTTACACTTGGTCACCCCTATCCAAGTTCTTTGAATCCCGCTTGGGGTACGAACGTTCAATCTAGTGTTCCTTTCCAAGGGAACATCTCTAATCAACCCAACCCTATGGGATATATGCCTCCAAATCCTCCACAACCGAATCTGTCATGACTATCTAATTATTTGCAGACTGCTTATGGTCCTACTGGTATACCTATGGGGATTCCCCCTCAAAACTACCAGTTTTCACAAGTGAATTGATAGTTTCCTTTTCTAGCCACTTTGGATTTACCTGACCTGTCTAGGATTTTGAACGATCCTATATTACATTCTCCTTATTGGCCCATCACACTGGCCAAGTTACTGTCCGACATTCCCAAATTTTACGGTCGAGTAGGAGAAGATCCGAATAATCATGTTATGACTTTTCATCTGTGGTGTTCATCCAACTCCTTGATGGATGACTCTGCCAGATTACAAATTTTCCAACGAAATCTCACGGGTTCGGAAACAAAATGGTACATCGACTTACCTCGAGGTTTATTTAATGATTTTAACACCCTAGACATGGAATTTCTGACACATTACCAGTTGCCAATTCGCTACGAGACAGGAACCAAAATTTTGAGTTCTTTCAAGCAATCCTCATCCCCTCATATATCTTATCACATTCATGAGTGGAGGAGAAGAAGACGTTTAATCAAAGTTCCTCTTCTTGATAAACTCTTAGCTTAGTGGTTTACCAAATCACTCATTGGACCTATCGCTCATGATGTCACCATGGATGGTGTTGTCACTGAAGAGAAGGAGATTAGTCATGCTCAATACCTTGATCTCATTTATTCGTAAATGGGAATACTTTATGATTTGATCATTGGCGCTCCTCGTCCTTCCACAAACCCTACCCCAAAACCTTCAGAAACCTCTCATGTTGTTGATGGTGTGATTGGCACATTCCATGCTGAGACCCAGTTGATGCATGTCAGTCACACCAATCCCAAATCCAATCATTCTAATGCACAAGATACTCCTACTCCTACTCCTTCCACCGGTAAAACTATTGAAGTTAATTATGTCCAATCCACGTTTGCCAAAAAGAATCAAAATAAAAAGAAAGGAAAGGGTAAGAACAAGGAGGACAAGAATAATAATCCACAATATGATAAAGCCAAAAAACAAACCGTTGATGATAAATTCAAACATAAGCCTCATTACCACTGCCTTATCTGTGGTGATGATCATTACACGAAAGATTGTCCAAGATGTGTCAAAGTTACTAAGTTCCTTCAAGGGACCGGGAAGCCGTCTACACCTGTCGTTTTTTCACAACCTTTCCCTTCTCAACAACAAGACCAAGTGGTCATTCATTACCAAACTAACCCTTCTACTTCATCCTATGTCCTTATTTCTACTCGTGACAATAAAAAGAACGAACTTGCAGCCGCAACTCGAGCCAAAGATTACTCTCCGTCCAAAGAGAAAGTTGATGATATACCACCTTCGTTGGTTCAACCTTCTCCCTCTACTTCACTTCCCAATGAACCTCTTCATATCGAATGACCGGGTCTCGATGCAGTCCTTCTCCCTCCTCCCAAGGGTGTTGCTCAAAATTCTTCATTTAACCCTCACGCTTGTGCTGCACAAAATTACAGTATTGTAGAAGATCTTGCACAAGCACCCTCGGCGATGTCAGTTCTCGAAGTCCTTCAAAGTTTCCCAACCCAACGAAAGGCACTGTTAAAGGTCATCGATGGAATTGATCCCACATATACTAATCTCATAATATTTGACTTAGAATACCACGTTCCAAAGCTTCCTCTTTAGTTAGCATTCTAGATACAAGTTGTTGTTGAAAACAAAAATATCTGTAGACCTATTAGTGACAAAGGAGCCTCGACTTGCGGAATGTCCATTACTTGTTGGAAATCCATTTTCTTGCCTACCCTCACTGAATCACACAATACACTTAAGGCCTTCAATGGTACATGCTTTAAAACCTACGATGTTCTTCCCTCATTGTCTATTACGTTGGAAGGTAATTCAGTCAATGTTGAGGTTGAGGTCTTCGATGCACCTCTTGATTATAACCTTTTACTTGGTTGTAGTTGGATTGATTCCATACATGTAGTTGTGTCTACCCTTTTCCATCTAATACATTTCTCACACAAAGTAAATTTCATTACTGTTGACCAACTGGCCTTCTTCAATTTTGATTCTTGTACTAGCAACGTTCCCTTCATTTCAAAGACACCCCTTGGTTACGAGAATGTCGGTGTGGGTATTTTGAAAGATTCTACTTTGATGGGTACATTTCCAATCCCACCACCTAATATTTCTCCCCCTTTTGTTGCATCTATTAACATTATATCCACCATTGTTCATGAAACCCCTACGTCATATGACCCATGGGTAGTACCTAACCCTGGTGATCACCTCTGTTATGGCAACCAGATGACTTTAAGTCTGGTCGAATTCGCTTATCAAGCTATTGAATTGTCAACCCCTTCCTCTCCCGATCCATTTCAAGTATTTTTTCCTACGGATGAGATGATCATGTTAGTCATGTCTATGGAAGACACTCCCTAGGATGATGTGCATCACTGATCCATCCTCTTCATAGAACATGACACCATCGAGAGTTACCAACAGATTTCAACTCTGTCAACCAGTGTGGTTATTTCCTCAGTTCTTGATTCATCACATGATGTTTTGTACGAAGGGAACATGAGAAACATTTCACCTACTATTCCTCTTGACATATCTATTAAACCCAGAGTCGTGGAGAATCTTCATATAGGAGCCTCATGTTCTACCGACGAGGTCCACGAATACAAAGCCCTTTTCCAAGAATTATGCAACGTGTTCGCTTGGAGTTATGAAGAGATGCCAGGTTTCGATCCTGATATCATTGTACATGATATTAAGACATACCCAAACACTAAAATCGTTCGGCAGAGACTTCGCCCAGTGCACCCACGTAAAGTTGTTGTTATCAAGCTTGAACTTGAAAAACTTCTTAAAGTTGTCTTTATCTATCCCGTGGCTTTGATTGATTGGGTATCCAATATAGTTCTGGTGAATAAGAAACAAGGTACCATTTGCATCTGTGTAGATTACAGGGACATCAATAAGGCTTGTCCTAAGGACAATTACCCAACCCCCTTCATCGACGACTGTTTCGGAAGTGAGATATTCTCTTTGATGGATGGATTCTCCGGCTATAATCAAATTAACATCTTACCCACATACCAACATAAGACCTCTTTTATTTTCCCTTGGGCGACATTTTCTTACCAGAAATTACACTTTAGTATCAAGAACCTTGGCGTGACTTTTCAACGTGCTATGTCTTATGCTTTCCATAATATTAATCACATCGTGCAACCCTATATTGATGAGCTATCAGTGCATTCCATGCGTCTCCAAGACCACCCGACACATTTGAGGGCCATTTTCGTACGTTGTCGTTATTATTGTATCTACTTAAACCCACACAAGTGTGTCTTTTGTGTGGACTCCAACTGACTACTTGGTTTTATTGTGTCGATACATGAGATTCGTGTAGACCCTTTGAAGGTTGAGGCTACCCTTAATCTACCCCCTCCTTCCACTTTACTCCAACTCCAAAGTTTGCAAGGGAAGGAAATTTTTTTGCGTTGTTTCATCCCAAATTACGCTAAACTTACAAAAGGTTTCACTTGACTACTTAAGAAAGGCTACGAGTTTGTATGGGATGATACTGCGAACAAAGCCTTTGAAGCTTTGAAACTTTCCTTAACCTGTACAACCTTATTGTTTCCCCCTGACTATAGTTGGGATGTTTTCCTCTACTTAGATGCTTCAGACTCTACCATTTCCATGGTCTTAGTCCAATAGGATGATTCACATGACAAACATGTGATATACTATTTGATTTGGAGTCTCACGACCACCGATACAAAATACCTCCATGTGGAGAAACTAGCCTTGGAAGCTATTCAAGCTGTCCAATGTTTTCGTCATTATATCCTATTATGAAAAACCACCTTTATTTCCGATTGCAACCCCATGCAGCATATCCTTACACAACAATTTCTATGGGGAAAGTACTCCAAATGGATAGTGATTCTCCAAGAGTTTGACTTAGAGTTTGAACGTGCTAAGTCTAAGAAATATTTGGTTTTCGCCAAATTGATATGTGACCTTCCCTCCACTGAGACAGAAAATGTGGCAGAGGATTCTTTGCCTGACGAATCCCTTTTTCTGATAAGTTCTAATGACCTATGGTATGGAGATATCATCATCTATCTCCAGACTCAAACTTTCAGGCTTGATCTATCTAGTACAGATCATCGTCGCATACGATATCAAGCCTGCCAATACATCATTCTTGGTGATACTCTTTACTGTCGTGGTGTTGATTCCATTTTTAGATGATGTCTCACTTATGATGAAGCTGAGAAATATTTCAACAAGTGTCACTCCGGAGCATGTGGCAGTCATATTTATGGGTATGCCACTTCCCAAAAGATCTTACGAGAGGGTTATTTATGGCCTTCTTTGTTTAAGGATTGCATCACTGTTCTTCAGAAATGCCATGCTTTCCAAACTTATAACAACAAGATAAGATCTCATCCTGCTCCTTTACATCCTGTAGTTTCTGTTGGTCCATTCTCCAAATGGGGCATTGACTTCATGACATGTAACCCTCACTTGGCCGGGGGGCATGGATACATCATTATGGCTATGGATTATTTCACTAAATGGGCCGAGGTGATTCCTACATTTGATAACACCGGGAAAACTACAGCATTGTTCATATTCAATCATATCATTACTCGATTTGGTATTCCTCAAGCTATCATTACTGATAACGATAGACATTTTTGGAATTTTATGATGTCTGAACTTATAGAAAATTTGGGTCTTCACCATGAAAACTCAACCCCCTATTACCTACAGGCTAATGGCTAGGTAGAAGCAATCAACAAATTTCTCACTACTATGCTTCGACGGATGATAGGAATTCATAAGACAAGTTGGCACATGATGTTGTTCTCAGCATTATGGGCATATCAAACATATGTCAAGTCCGCCATGAGATTTACACATTTCCAGCTAGTTTATGGTATCGAGGTTGTCTTGTCAATTGAATGTGAAATACCGTCTTTGAAACTAGCCATTGAAATTCTCCCCAATACCTCCACTGAAGAAGAGCATCTTTTGTATTTAATGCAATTAGAAAAAACCCATCGTGATGTTTCCCTAGTTATTGAAACTCAGAAGAAATGTGTTAAGGTCCAATATGAAAAGCATGTCAAGCCACGTGTTTTTTCTAAAGGTGATCTTGTTCTTCTGTATGAACAAGATCATGATTTTCTAGGGGTTGGTAAATTCGAAGCCATGTGGCGAGGTCCTTACATTGTCAAACGTGTGTTGGAAAGGGGAGCTTATGAGCTAGTTGATTATGATGGAATCCCTTTGAGTGAACCCCGAAATGGGCTTTACTTAAAGAAGTACTATGGTTAAGTCATTTTTGCATGAGTGCTTGTACTTTTAATGTATCATACTCTTGTGTACTTTTTCGTTGTTTGGTTTCAACCCGCAGCTTCTTACCTTATGTTGTGCTTGGTTTCCAGATGTCGATGTCTTCGCTACCCTTCCTTGGTATCACTGATGGCGCTAGTCACAGTACTCAGAACTTAGCATCTGCTGCCTGG
Source organism: Picea engelmannii (assembly GCA_009831015.1). Classification (NCBI taxonomy): domain Eukaryota; kingdom Viridiplantae; phylum Streptophyta; class Pinopsida; order Pinales; family Pinaceae; genus Picea; species Picea engelmannii. The sequence goes on from ML777889.1 coordinate 1,117,299, forward strand.
GAAATCTATGCACCTACATATGAATTGATTAGTCTACATGGTGTTTTCCTTGGTCATGCAACTAATAATATCACAGAATACAGTGCAGTCATCAAATTATTGACTGATGATGTTTCACTTGGAATCTGTCATCTTATTGTACTACTCGATTCACAGTTAGTAGTCCTACAATTGAGTAACATCTATTCCATTCGAAGTCCTGTGTTATTAAGGGTATATTTATGAATTCACCTCTTGGAATGTTATTTTGATTACATTGACTATCAACACATTCCTATATGTCTAAATACATTAACAGATGCATTGGCTAATTATGTGTTAGACAAACATTTGAGAAATTTATAAAACCCAACCACACTTTGTATATACAACAAGTAAGCCAGTAGAAGCCTTATATATATAACGATAAAAGTTTTTACAAAAAGTGTCTTTGTTCAAAGACCAAAATGTCAAAAATGTGAAGTACATAGCTTAATATACAAATATAGCATCAAGGATGTTTCTCATGATAACATGCGACTGTCTGTGCTACTCTACATAGAAATCAACCAATGGATGCAAATATGCCTTCTATATGGCGTTGATAGTGTCTCGGGATCTCATCGATGGAGACATCTGGGACATCCATTGTCAGTCCCTCCAAGTTCTGCTTTATAGCCTCATAGTCAGTTGTGGCTAATCCTACTACCTCGAATCTCTCCCCTTGCCTCTGAATGGGAGATGAACCTGGAGGTTGATGAGGTCCCACATCTGCAACATCAAAGAGATTTTTGATTAGTCATTGGATTAAAGACATAAAAAACATCTCATATTTCAAAAATTACAAAAATATTATCAAAACAAAATGTACTCCTTACCTAAGTTCCCCCATTGAGAACCTTCAGGAAGAACCAAGTCCGGGTCACCTCAGAAATCCAAACTGGCATATGCGTAGTCATATACCATGAGCATATGGGGCCTCAACCAATCAAAGAAAATGTCATTATACCCGACGATAGGCCCAGTCACATGCCGAGCCATGAGGTCACACCAACTCTTCATTCTTGGATCTTGTGGGGCCTATATGCCCCACTCTACCTCTAGGCGCAAGTTTGGAACCCTCTCCAGGAAGAAGGACACCAAAATCGATATGTAATTGAATTGTTTTAGGTCACCCCTCCTACACTTGGTCAAATGTTTCTTCATGCTTCTGAGAACCCCATCACTCCAGTTGAAAACACTGGGCTCCATGCATTCCAGTGCATACTAGAAATATCTTTGAAGGGACATATGAGGAGATGCAATCCCCTCCATACGCGCAATGGTGTATAAGATTGTCCGTAAAGGTATGTCACAGACGTGTCAGATGACGACTTTTCCACTATGTCTCTCAACACCTCGTATGCAATGTGCACTGATATAATGGATTATAGGCTTGCCACCTCCTCTACTACCAGTTAGTGTAACTCGATCCCCTCGGTGAGACAACCCGATCAAAAAGTAGATATCCTCGATATCTATCACAAGGATGTGAGTCCCCACATGGAATACCTGTTGGTCTACGTCCCACGCATGGACCAAGTATTCCAACAATCTCAATTGGGCCCTCATGCCCTAGATCTTGAATAATTTTAGTAGTCCACACTGCCGAAGGGAATTTACTGTTCTCGGGTCATTTTCGATGAAACAATCTTCATCCTCATGGTCCCTCTCTCACCATTCCAACATATTTGTTGTAGAAAACCTGAAATGGAACATAAAAGAGGCATTAGCATCCTCATCTTTCTCCTGGACACCTTTTATTGGTAGAAGAATCTTAAAAACATTGCTACTTTGCGCATGTTGCAGGCTATCTATCCCGTATAGTGTGGAGTCGTCGCACTGCAAGTTAAATATCACCTGCGATGACCTTGGGTCATCGCAGGGCACGATACAGGGTGCCTCCGACGACCTCCAGGTGAAAGTACCCTACAAAATGAAACCTAAAATGCCATTTATAACCAATGAAAAGTGAAAATGAATCCATGAAAAGTGAAAATGAATCCATGAAAAGTTGAAGAAGGTGAATATTACCTGTCCTGCGGAGTTCGTTCATCAAATGGTCCATCGTACCTCCCGCAATCAACAGTGGAATTTTGAGGTAAAAAAGGGGGGTTTTGGAACAAAGTTTGGGTGGAGTAACAATGAAATGGTAAAAAGCAGTTTTTACTCATATTTATTAACTTTTTACTATTCCATTTCATTTTTATATTATTTTAATGTATTCCACCTAAACCCTAGACTTCTAATGGTGTTACAAGTGTTTGATTTTTCACAGGTGAGAAGCCTAGGAGTGTAATTTTAACAAGGATACATCTTTTGGGTTTTCTTTTATACATTTGTCATTTGTACAAATCCTTTTAGAGTTTTTCAGGAAAAACTCTGAGCATAGTCTTTGTTCCTCCTCGTGCTTGTAAATCAATGAGAATGTAACCGAGTATACTTTTTTCGTCTTTTCATACTCGTCATGGTAACATGAAAAGTGATACCTATGGAGTATCCTTTAAGCTCTTTTCACGCTCCATAAAAATGAAAATATTGTCGAGCGACCTTGTTCTTTTCACACTTGTAAAAGTATTTGAAGAAAACATTTGATGGGCGCTAGATTATCACTTTTTCAGTCTCATCAAATTAATTTACAAAATAGGAACTTATGGAGTCCTCTTTAAGTGTTTTTTAGACTCTCTAAACATGAAAAACTCTCGAGTTTTCTCTCTTTGGACTCATTAAACAAACATTGAAAGAACCACATAGGACTAAACCACTCCTTCTTAGGGTTCGTTAAACATACTCTGAGGGACTCGTCTGAAGGATGATCTTACATCAACAATAATATACTCTCCTCCTCAATCTTGTGTAAAAATAAAGAGGTACTCGCCAAAAATGGTGGGGGGAAATTTGGGAAAGAAATGTGTCTATGTATCCGTGTTAGTGGCAATAATAGTTGCTCTTGAACATGACACCCTCCTTCATCATTGTATCTAGGTTGGGAAATCCATTCGTCTCTCATTTGACCATCCATGTGTCCATGTGTCGGGTCCTCCTCGAGTCAATGCTGCCAAGATCATTATCGTGTCGTTCATATGTTCAAGATAATTCCAACCTTAATAAGACTCCTATCAATTCAACCATCTGCAATTATAAATTCTCTACCATGTCGGCCTTCCCTGTGTCACTTCTGAATCATTTCATGCTCTAATATATCTCAAATCTATTACTTATTTCATTTCATTGATGGGGGATACATCAAGTCCCTCCTATGACGAGTCTTTTCCTGTCGACTTCAACTCATTATCTAAGAACAAGACTTAGAAATCATTCAGTGCCTTAGAGCCTGCATGCCTCAATGGCAAGTTTCTTCACTTTCGACAGTGGGTTCACATCATTGGCCCCTGATGGGAAGATTCCCTCAAGTTTTCGACTTCAAATCCTTTATTAACACTCGTTGTATTCTACTGGGGTATCTCAGGAGTCATTGAAATCAATGATGATTTCCCTCTCACTTGTTAACGGTTCTCATCATTAACTGGTAATCAAGTGGTTTCTACCATGTTCGACTTCAACACTTGTAATTGCATGGTTATATTCATACTTAGGAAGGTGGAAATGAAGACCTTGGGTCACACCATTCCGTTCCAGGCTGCGATGGAGTATTCATGATTTGTATTGACACATAGATCCACTTTGTATGTCTCGTGGCTATGTCTAAATTTGAAGTCTTTAAATCATAGATCCATAGTTTATTCTAGGTGGATATGTTGATTCATGATGACATGGATCCATAGCGTATATTTTCGTGGCCTTGACTCATTTGACACTTTGTAATCTGAGTATGGGAATGCCTACCTAGGACAATAGTATATTATTATGATGATTCTTGACTGTTTGCAGGCTCCCGACTAATTCACTCCTTGTTTTCGACACAAACACATTTTACAAATTATTTCATTTGTCACGAGTTCCAGCCTCATACTTTGGGGGGAATTATGGTACACATTATTTTGGTCATCTAAATGATCCATTGAAAATCATGTGTTCATGTTCCCACAAGAACCTATCTTCATGATAAAGGTGATTGGCTTTCTCTTCCAAAAAACCTTATTAAGGAGGGTCATTGTAGGATGCATCATAAGCAGGGTGCGATGATGCATGGTCATCACAGGGTGCCCTAAAGTTGGTTTGCAATGTCTCTGCAAGCTTCCCTACAACTGGGGTGTGACGATACCAAAGGGATAAGAAACATTCGACCTTCACAAAAGTTCTAGAAGGGAATCTTCTAGAAGGTGAGGTGGCACCTATATGGTTGGGATCCTACTTGCTTCTTTGATTTGGTGGGATCATCCTAATCTGATTAACCATCTCTCTTTCCCCTATATAAGGAGGGATTTCTCATGGAAAAGGTTAAGAAAGGAATTAAGGTTAATGAAGGTTGAATTTGGCTAAGATTGTATGGAGAATTCTACATTGGATCATTCTTGAGAGCTTCATTTCAATTCATCAAGTCATTGCGGATCTTCTTCATTCAAGTTTGGAGCAAGTGTGTGTGTTGGAGAAAAGGGTCATTAGAAGGGGACCTTGCAACATCAAGGCTTTGGTTGTAATCTCTACTTTCATTATTTATATTCAATGATATGTTTCTTTCCCATAAAACTCATCTCGTTTTATTGTATGATTCATTGATCACATACTTAGGTTCTCTTTGAGTATGCTATTTTTCTTTCACTTTGGTTGGATTGTGTTCTCTTGCATATCTAACATCACAGGAGCACTGGAGTGGAGCTAGGATGATGACGACAAGAGGAAGAAATATTTAAATGGTATGTCGCCTATCTTTCGTTTGATAGTAAACTCAATTATTAGATCTTAGGGAAAGCGTCATGTCCTGTCTTTTTTTGTTCGAGATATAGGTTGATCTAGGGAGATATGTTTATGTATGCATTTATCGATAAGTCCCATAACAGGTTTATACCAGCACCTATTTTTTATCAGACCCATTTATAAGAGAAAATACAAAAAAGAGAATGTTCGGACTGAGGGAGTATTTTTCACGAGAAGATATCCTATAAATCACTACGTAAATCCCATCAATTAATTGGCTGGATCACGAGACTTGGAGAACCATCCCACTATGAAATGTTGCAAATTCTAATTGGACCTCAGTGGCAGGCTTGGTTCCTACTGTTGATTTAAAGGGATTTAGGACCCCTCAATAGAATTGGCGCTAGAAGGAGGGATGAAGAATGAATGGCTGGCAATATTTCTAATCTAATATTTCACACAGCCTGTAGATTCAAAACATCCCACATGCATGGCTAGTCATTCTTAAGATTTCCCCCACACACTGAGTACTCCTGAAATGAGTAACTCACCCTAGCAAGAGGAAGAACATGTATTCCCTGAAAATACCTTACGCTCTTCCCCATGAGGAGTTGAACCAGTTCAGAAGAATCACAAGAGCTTACACTCGACAAATTGGAGTGCTACCCTTAGCTACGTTAATCCCTCATAGAAAAAAATTAAGTAGACCATTGGTCGACACCCCCGACCAGTTTTTTTTCCACACAGTTGAAGACCTGATAGATTTTTCCCTCACCGAGATCAAATATCCCCTCAACTCAATCCCAAAACACCAACTGGTAATTTCTCTGAGCCCAACAATTTTTCTGAAGAGGAAGGGTTTAACTCGGAATGCTTATTTTTAGAGTCAGATGGCATGGAACATTACAATGATCATAATGAAGAAAGGGGAAAACCACCTCATAAAAATCAACCTTAGTTGGCCAAGGATGCTTTGGAAATCCCCAGATGAGTACATAACCATCCCCGACATCCAAAAAATTTACTCCCTAAATTTGACCCTGAAACCTCAGTATTTCCTGAAGACCATATCAAAAAATTCATACTAGCTATTAGAGTGATGAATTTCCAACATGAAGACTTAGTATGCAGGCTTTTCCCCTATACTTTTGAGAATTCGTTTTTCACGTGGTATTTTAACTTGCCTGTAGGTTCCATAACTAGTTGGACAAAGTTTCAAAAGGATTTTTTAGATAAATTTGTAGAAGAAACCACTACAGGAGCTTTGATGGCTGAGTTGTTTTCCGCCACCATGAGTTCAAAGGAGAAGGTTAAAGACTTCAATCAACGATTCACCACTATCCTAAATAAATTTCAACCCAAATCTAAACCCACTCATGAGTTTCAAATTGAAGTATACACTAATGCTCTCCCTGCCTCCATTTCCATGTTTGTGAAGAGGGCTGCCAAAACAACCTTAGTTGAGAAGTTTGAGGAAGCCAAAACTATAGAATTCCAAATGAAGGGATGTAAAGAAGGCCAAGTCTCATTAGTTAACAAGGAAGTTTCACCTCCTCCCAAGAGAGGACTCTTGTTCACCAGACCCCCAGGGAAATAAACAGAACAAGGTCCCGAAAAGGGAAATGGAGACATAGAAGACCTACAACGAATGATAAATAAGTTGTCAAATGAAATCATAGACATGAAAAGAAGTGTAGGGGAAGGAAACCAAGACCAGAATCCCTATAAACTCTTTTTTAAAATAAATCTGTTGTTCAAAGCAATTGAACCTCCCCCGACCAACTTAAACATCGATCTAAGAAATGTAGCATCCGACTCTTTTTGTACCTATCACAAAGAGAAACATTCTGAAAGAGACTGCCCACAATGGGTGCACGCCATGAATTTGATGGCCAACCGATTTCTAGATGAGGTTTCCCTTACTGAACAATCAAGCGGCTCAACTATGAATATTGTTGATCAGGAAGAAGTGGACCCACCAGAAGAAACATCCATGCTGATATGGGACGTTGACCTACCAATGCCTTCCAATGATCTATTTGAGGTTCAAGAACCACTTGCAGAGGTCTTGGTTATGAAAATGAAAAGTAGAGGTCACCCAATCTCAAATGACCTTACCGTGGCCCACGCTTCGAGAGGAAAACAAGCATCTGATCACCTGAAAGAATATTTTTTCTCCCAAAGAAATCCTATAAATATCCATACCTGAGAATCGCCCAAGCTAGACTACAACATAGTAGAAGATTTGAAAACATTTAAGGATAATATATCGATCATGGACATGTGTATAATCCCCCAACAAAAGGACTTTATGTTACAATCTTTGAATTCAGTAGAAACTCCTATAACAAGAACTGACCAAGGAGAAAATATATCCCTCACAGATCTAAGAAATAAGACAACTATAAATGCTTGCTCTGAAGATAAAAAGGGAAAACCTTTTTGTCTCACCTTTCCTCTTGACATTTGAAGTCTTCAACAGAAACCTCCATAATTGTTTGGTTGACTCAGGGGCATCCTCTAATGTTATGCTATTTTCTATATGAAAGAAATTAAATTCATTCTCTCTCAAAAGATATAAACATGTGATACAACTAGATAGGACCCAGGTGAAAGTTATGGGAGAACTCAAGGATGTCATGATCACGATGGAGACACACCCAAAATTTGTTCAAGTGATTGGCATCATTGTAGTAGATATCCCAGAAGCTTATGGATTGCTACTTAGTTGAGAATGGTCTGAGAAGTGAAAAGGATACTTTAGTATAGATTGGGCTCACCTTTAGTTTCCATTAAATGGAAACACGAATATGATCAGGATAGATACAGAAAGATATCTAAAACATATTGTCATCGACCTAGAAACCCTCAATGAACCTTCTTCGATAGATTTCCCCATGATAGGAAGTTATTCCTGTGACTCTGATTTCACGAATTTCTCCCCCCTCTCATATGATGTCCCTCTCACTCAAAAATCTGAAATGAATTTTCAAGAAAATTTGTCGACGACGGCAGAAGAAACCCTCTTCTGTCAAGAACCTCCATTAAAATCATGGAGCAGATACAAGGAAAGTGGTAGGCAAAAATAAATTGACGGTTTTCACTCACAAGTTTGGACCTTGTACTTTGATGGGTCTAATTTGCAAAAGGGATTAGGAGTGGGGTCTATCCTCATTGATCCCAAAGGTAAACAAAATCTCTTGTCCTATAGACTATAATTTGAATGCACAAACAACACCGTCGAGTATGAAGTTCTAGTACAAGGCCTAAATAAATCCATAGACTTAAACGTTAAAGAACTAAAGTTTCTCAGAGATTCTAAAATCATAGTTAGACAAGTAAGGAACACTATACACTGCAACTCTCCCCACCTGAGGATTTATCCACATGATGTGCACAGACTAATATAAAATTTTGAAGGCTTCAACATTATAGTGATCCCCAGGAAAAAGAACACTCTTGTTGATTCCTTGGCCACCACTGCCTCAAGTATATCCCCTTTAGAAGACTATGAATCCTCCTGGTTCACTGTGGAGCTACTCTACAAACCGTCGGTGCCCAACAATATTTATAATTGGAAGGTATTTGAAGGAGATGAACAGATCATAAAAATTTTAACCAATCAAGATAATTTTAAAGATCTGGCTATTGATGATGAAATATTTCAGGAGAAATTAATAGAAACTAGTCCCCATGTACAAAAACCTGAAACAGATCAATCGAATGACAAACTGAGGTCTCACATGATGTTGAAAAGGGTAGCCAGTTTAGAAAACCTTTTTTACTTAAGGGAAAGATTTAAAGGATGAACGAACACAAAGACAGGGAGTTCCTGTCCCATGTACAAAACCATTAATCTAGGAACCCTGGAGGACCCTAAGAATATAAATCTCAGCAAGACAATATCTAAAGAGGAAAGGAAGACCTATCTCAAAATTTTCATAGAATATCAAGATGTTTTTGTGTGGTCCTACCAAGATCTAAAAACTTATGATATGCGTATCATTCAAACACAATCCCATTAAAACCCAAAGTAAAACCCTTCCAACAGAATCTTCGGAAGTACCACCCATCCCTGGAACCTCTCATGTGTCGGGAATTGAAGAAATTACTAGATGCTAAAATTATCTTCCCGGTTAGACACTCTGCATGGGTAGAAAATTTGGTTCCTGTCAGGAAAAAGTCTGGGGAAATCTGTATGTGTGTGGATTTCAGAAACCTCAACAGAGTATTAGAAAAGGACAACTACCCAGTCCCACTGATGGAGAAACTCTTGCAGACCGTGTCTGGTTCTAAGGTTACAACCAAGTTCTAGTTTCAAAGGAAGGCCATTTGAAAAATACCTTCTGAACCAAGTGGGGAACCTTTTCTTATAAATGCATTCCCTTTGGGTTAATCAATGTAGGGGAAACCTTCCAAAGGGCCATGGATGTGGCTTTTCGAGGACTAATAAACAAATGTGTAGTAGTTTATTTGGATGATGTGACTGTATATTCAAAGAATAGAGAAGATCACATCCAACACCTGACCCAGATTTTCGAAAGGTGTAGGAAATACGGTATATCCCTAAACCTCAAGAAAACTATATTTGGCGTCGAGGAAGGGAAACTACTAGGTCACATTATATATCAAGAAGGAATTCACATAGACCTAGAATGAATTAGGGATATAGCTCAACTTCCATTACCCCACAACAAAAAGGCTATGCAATCCTTCTTTGGAAAAAAAAAAATTGTGAGAAAGTTCACCCCCAATTTCATTGAAACTATCAAACCCTTACAAAAAATGATCCGCAAAGAGGCTAAATTTAAGTGGGATGATGAACGAAAAAGTGCTTTCAAAAATATTAAGACTGCAATATCTCAAGCTCCAGTGTTGCGAAGTCCTGACTTTAGAAAATATTTCTCCCTCTACACTTTTTCTTCCGACCAATCGTTAGCTGCAGTATTGAAACAGAAAGATGATGACAACAATGAGGCCCTGGTCTCATTTATGAGCACTAATCTCCAAGGGGCTGAACTAAATTACCATGCTATAGACAAGCAGGCTTAGGCAGTATACAAGGCAATGAAACACTTCATATATTACATCCTAAAGAAACATACCAAAGTCATTGTGCCTCATCATGCAGTCTGATCCCTATTCACTCAGCAGGAAATGGGGGAAAGAAGAGGGAACTAGGTGGCAGCGGTCCAAGAATTTGATCTCGCTATAAAACCTGCCAAACTGGTTAAGGGACAAGGATTATGTAAACTGGCAGCTGAAGCTCAGGACCAAGTAAATGAAGACCCCGGATGGGAGAACAAATTGGAATTATGGTGTGGTGAAGCTTCATACGTCTCCCCAAGGTAGGAGTCTTGTTATGAGAAACTAACTTATCTCCTGCATCACGGGACTTGCCCAGAAAACCCAAACCCTAAAGAAAGGAGAGCTCTTAGGCTAAAATCAACACAATATCGCCTCATAAATTCGGTTCTCTTTCACGTTAATTATGATGAAGTACCTTTAATATGTCGAACGAGAAGATGTAGACAAGGTTCTGAAGGAGATCCATGATGGTCCTGTAGGTGGACACTTCGCAGGAAATATCACCACTCACAAAATACTGAGAGACGATTATTATTGGCCTTCTTCGTTCAGGGATGATCACACATACGCTAGGAATTATAAAACTTGTCAAATGAGAACGGGGAGGGAAAAGAGAGTAGTTGTCCCACTCCAACCTATGGTCATCCCCAAGCCATTCGAGCAACGGGGCTTCAATATCATAGGAGAAATTACACCAAGTTATTCAAAAAAACATAGATACATATTGACTGCCACAGACTATTTCACGAAATGGGCAGAGGTTGTTCCTCTTACTCGTGTAAATGAAAAGGTGGTGATCCAATTCATAGAACAACGACTGATCACAAGGTTTGGTATTCCTTTTGTCCTTGTTTTTTATAATTACGCTTACTTTTATTCCACCCTATTAACAAAGTTTTCTTTAGACAAATGAATCATAATCAGATACTTTGAAAACTACTATCCATAGGGGAACGGAGTGGCAGAATCAACCAATAAGAACCTAGTGAGGATATTAAAGAAAACAGTTGTAGACAACTAGAGGAATTGGCACAGTTCACTTAATAATTCCTTATGGTATGATAGAGTAACACCCAAGGAAGCTATAGGGAATTCCCCATACTTTCTGGTATATGGCTAGGGAGCCATTCTCCCAAATGGGATATATCTTCCATATCTTCAACTTGCTCATGATTCTAGAGGACAACCCTCATCGGTTATACAACAAATAATCAATACCCTCCTCATGCTAGAAGAAGAAAGGGAGAAAGAAAAATCAAATTTCATTTCTCATCAGTAGATAGTTAAAAGGTGTTTTGACAAGCATAAGGCCAAAGAGAAGAATTTTGAAGTAGGAGACTTAGTCCTGAAATGAGACAGAGAGAATGAGCCAAAGGGAAAGCATTCAAAGTTTCAGAATCTATGGCTCAGACCTTTTCAGGTAGCCAAGAAAATTGGGGTAGGCACGTATCCATTGAAAAATCTGGGGAAAACTAACCCCCTCCTGGTGAATGGCCAAGTCCTAAAACAACATTTTTGTTAAAAAAAAATAAAAACTAAAAAAAAATGTGTGTGTTTTCATGATATTTTGTTTTTAGGTAGGCTGATTGCGGGGTTCTTCATTTTTTATTGCTATAGTAATTTTTGCGCTTTTGAACTTTTTGTTCAACAAGCAATTGTTTGACCTTATTTCATGTGGTATAACAAACTCTGCTCCTCACTCATGCTTACATACAACATAAGAAGCGTTGGGAGAATTGTAGTTGTTTTGAAGGAGTTCTTTGTCTAACCTGTGCAGATAAACAACCTTGGCAAAGCGATGAAGTGTCTGCCTAGTGGTTTGGTAAAACCTAAAGGGAAATATGGTAAGATGCAAAGGACCTCATGTACCTCAATATAGAGCGAGCAAAAATTCACCTTAACCATCTCATTTTTTGCAAATAACAGACACCCTCCTCTCCCACTCGCTCAGGGAGTTCTGCTAAAATAAAATCAATTATATCAAATGAGTGCAAAGTAGGAGAGGGTATGCAGATAACTTCGTCGGGGCTATGGACGCTCTCTTGCAGCGGAGCAAGGTCTATGCTGTCGGGGTGACTCTGTCAGGGCTATGGACGCTCGTTGGCAGCAGAGAAACACCGTAGCAAGTGAATGATGATAACTAAAAGTCCTGGTGCCAGTGAATGATTTACTCGACTCTTTTAAAAAGAGGGCATGGGTCATGGTTAAAGGAAACAAAGGTGGAATAAAATTTGAAACCCCACATGCATGCCCAAATTCACCAACTAGGGAATTTCAAACATAAGGATAGAAGAGGCATTGATAAAAAATAGTAAAGTTCTTAACTAGATTCTGCATCAGCTGAGCCCAAGGAAGGAACAAAGATTCTGTTTTCACCCAGTAAATCGCCATTTGTTGAGTACTCAACACACCCTAAAAAGCCTTATCAAATTTTGTCACTTTTTGGGCACCACTTTTTTTCTGCACTGTCTGACTTGACTTCATTTTGGGAAATGTTTTATCTTTGTTTGTTTTCATGAATATTATCACCTATTCAGGTTTGTTTGAACTTATGAAACCTCATGTCTAAAATACCTTAACACCTGAATTAAGAATCAGCAGCTAAACACTACACCTAATGCACACAGGTTCAACATAAAAAAGGATTCAAGTAAGTAAAGGAACCACACAAAAACAACAGTCATCGAGCACCTGATCCTCATCGATATAGGAAGAAGGTGGTTTTGTTTTACGTAAGTTTTTCTCATAAATGTTCGAGATATATATGATCCCCTTCGACATCAGTAAAATACGAGGAAGACAAACATTAACAAAGGACGTAAAGAAATCTTCGATATTTGATGCCCGATGCACTTTATCGAGATCGAGAAAAATCCAGAAGGATCACAACAAACATTTTGACCTTGATAGAGTTATTTCTGATCACTAATCCTCGATGCGTTTTCGACATCAGGACTTTTTCGAGGGATTCAATCCGAGAGCACTTGGGTAGGTTTATCGTTGATCATTGATCCTTGACACTTTTCGACATCGACAAGTTAGGATTTGGTTTTAGAACGAATAGATTAAGGAAAGTATTGAATCCAATTAACATGAGCGAATTAAGCCACTGGTCTCGAACACCATGTTTCTTTACCAGGGAAGATGGTTGTATGGTCTAGTTCTATCCCGAGTCATTTTTGGTTCCCTAGGGCCTAGTCACACCTCTATGTCATCTTTGCCACGTCAGGACTGTACGGTAATATAGATCGGTGTGAGATATTTTTCAAAAGGACATCAACAAAAATGTTCACAGTGTTAGCACTCTGTAATTTTCCCAAGGCTGTAAGGCAGTCACAGAGGCAACATCAAAACCACTTCGAGTCTTGGATCTAGCCCTCCAAGGCTCAGAGAGGGATCTCTCTGTCTGATATAGATTTGTTTTTATAGGTATTAGGCTAGTTATGCAAGTGTGGAGTTGGGGTTTTTAAATGGTTGTTTTGGAACAACAAGGAGGGCCATTGGGCAAATGGGGTCTGCGCTTAAAAATGTGATTCACTCTCAGATATGAGACATAACTCTTAAACAGGGCAAGGTAGTGGAAGTGTTGGATCAAATTAAGTTTTGATGGTGTTGATTTTAGGAATAAATAGGGGAGGAAAAAACCAAGCCAAGGAGCAGCTAAGAATTCCTTATCTAAGCTTTTTAGCAGAACAGATTATCAAAAGGACAGATGCAGAGTATTTGCCAATAAATTCTTCTCTGTTTACTTTCTTCTGATAATGAGAAAATGAAAACAAGCGTAATGATCACAGAAAAACACTTAACAGAGAGAGAACTCCACCAACGCATCCATACAGGAATCCTGTAAAAGAAAGCATGCCCATTGTTGATTGATCATCTAAATATTACAGAAAATGTTCTCTGGCCTAACACAACCCACAGTCCCCGCCAGGAACCTCACAGGTCGAACCCTTTTACATTAAAATCCTATAGATAAATAGGATAGACCTCCCCATCACTTTCAAGAGTCGGTTTTAACCACCTCGGCCAAAAATAGCCACCACTCCCACAAAATTTGGAACTTTCTGCCATGAAAGACGGACAGGTTTTCTACGAAAAAGGGGTCTGAACAGACGTGTTTTTATCTTCAATGATGACACCTAGGTGAAAACTAAAAGAGGTTATTGTATATGGGCATGTTCTGGACAAAAAACTCCTTTTTTTTTCCAAATTCATCCCCAGCTGGCCGTAACCGCTCCTGCAAGATCGGGATTGTAACGGAAAATTGAGAATCTGGAAAAATGGGCCTCGAAGATGGCTTCGATTCTCCCTGCTTGTAGCTCCGTTGAAACAAATGAGAGAGGTTTTTGTTATTCAGCCCGTGATGAGAAGAAACCTCTCTCGGATTTTTAAAATCCATCTTTTTTTTCCCATAAACTGCCTCGGACGAACACATGCTGAAACAGGAAAAAGTTAGGCAAAAATAAGAAAAGTGGTTTTAATCTTAGAAAAGCGGTATTCCGGACCCCCCCTGAGGTGCTAAGCGGTTTTTTTTTTTTTTTTT
>ML777889.1:1174884-1187526 GCA_009831015.1 Picea engelmannii
AGATGCTTTTCCCGTCCCAAATACATGAGTCTCATATGTTTTATTTGATTTGTGTTTAATCTCTAACCCTCTAGTAGAACAATAGCATGCATGCATAGTTTTGTCTTGATTGCAGGAACGCTTTTTGGAAGGAGCAGCAGAAGAAAGGAGATAAAAGCTCAACGGAGGATCTACACCAACCATCGATAAAAAAAAGGTTAGTTGGTTCTTCCCATATGTGCTTGTGAAAAAGGATTTTAGGTTGGGGTAGAAGGTTAAAAGTTGTTTATGAAGGGTCATGATCTGCATACAAGTTTAATCCCTAGCTTGTTAGTCCATAGGGTAGAATACCCCACAACAACCATGGACTATGTGGTCCTCGACCTGGGATCAAAAGTAAATGTTATGACGAAACAAACTTGGAAATTGATGGGAAAACCTAAATTGATTTACTCTCCTATTAGGCCCAGGATGGCTAATCAACAGGCAGTGATCCCCTTTGGAAGACTAGAGCATGTCCTTGTGGACATCGATGGAGTGAAGACATTTGCATACTTCGAAGTGATCGATATTGTTGATGATAATTGTCCCTATCCTACATTGTTGGCTATTGATTGGGATTTTGACAATTTGACTAT
Organism: Picea engelmannii; assembly: GCA_009831015.1. NCBI lineage: Eukaryota > Viridiplantae > Streptophyta > Pinopsida > Pinales > Pinaceae > Picea > Picea engelmannii. The sequence goes on from ML777889.1 coordinate 1,175,502, forward strand.
TATTGACCTGAAAAAGAGAAGAATGATATTTGAAGGTGATGGCCTTATTTTCATTGCACCTCTTGACCCCGATGAAGGTCGCAGATACACATAACCTATAAGATAAGAAGACCTCCCCTATGATATAGATAACATCTATAAACTGACAACAGGACAACAAGATTATATTAATCCTACAACAGATGGAAATCTAAGTTGGCGAAGTGAAAGTGAATGCTCATCAGATTCATAAGAATCATTGGAAAATTGGGAGAATAGAATGTATGAAGTATCTACGTGGAGGTGTGCCAGATTAACTAAGGAATTTTGTTGGATTGGCACAAAAGTAAGTAATCTTCCTACATTTGATGGATTGAATAATTTAGAGACATTCCTATTTTAATTTGAAGGAATTATACTTGTACAATAGAGGTTGTTTGCACTAGATGAAGCCTTGAAATAAATGCCATCTAGATGGTGGGGAACACACAAGAAGAACATCATGGAGTGGGTACAATGTTGCACCTTGTTGACAGTACGCTTTTCAGACCAATTTGAAGGTTGTGAATACACAGGTCAAAGTTGTCCTAAGGACCATGTGCGAATTTGTGAGGAAGCCTGGAGTAGCATTCCTAAAGAACAGTGGGTACATAAATTCATTAACACCTTAGATACTACGCCTATCAACTAGTATATTCAAGCAGAACTACACTTAGTCACTACATATTGGTATGGTATGACCCAAAAATTTATAGCTACGTTCCTATCTGAACGTCAGTACCCCACAGTAGATCAGGCTTTACAAATTGTAAGACAGAAGGTCTTTGAGGAGGCACCTAACCCCCCTCTTGAACAAGAAGAATATGAATGGACTGCGCCTCTTCAAGGGTTACAGGGTTGTTATAATATTAATGCTGATGAGGATGATGACCCTAGGAATGTGAACATTTCAGAAACTGAAGGACAAAGAGAGATAGAAGGGCGAGGGATTAAATTACCTTTTGTTGGGAAACCTATTAAAATTAAGAAATTTAATATTGGAACAGATCAAGCACCTAAGTTGGAAAATGTTGGAGCCTATTGGGATGATGCTACTATTGGTAATATTACAAAACTATTGCATGAGTATGAGGACTTGTTTCCAACCAAGTTCACAGACATGAAGGGCATTAAAGGGCCCATGGGAGAAATGAATATTCCTTTGAAAGAAGATGAAAGGCCTGTCAAGCAGAGGCCCTACCAACCAGGTGAAGGAGATATTGACCACCCTATATGCTTCATCCATTGCATTAGGAGTAGTTTTAGCACAACCAGGTGAAGGAGATATTAACCACCCTATAGCATCTTCTAGCAGGAATCTTTCTACATCTGAAATGAATTATACTAGCACTGAAAAAGAAGTCTTAGCTATGGTATATGTGCTGTAGAAGTTTAGACACTACTTGTTGGGAGGACATTTTAAGATGTTTACTGATCATTTTTCATTGAAGTACTTAGTCAACAATCCAGTGTTGGGGGGAAGAATATGCAGATGGCTATTATTATTCCAGGAGTATGACTTTGAGATTGTATTCAATCTAGGAAGAATGAATAAGGGACCTGAACACTTATCCAAGTTAGAACATGGAGAGGAACCTACCAGTTTGGATGATACACTACTAGATGCACAGTTTTTGGCCATCAGGAAATTTGATGATCACTTCGTCAAGATAGTCTAGTTCCTGCCCATAGGAATGGTACCTCGCAAGTATACAATTATTTAGAAGAAACAGTTGATATTCCACGCTGCAAATTTTCAACTTATAGTTGGACAGTTATATAAGATGGTACCAGATGAGATCTTAAGAAGATGTATTATGGAGTCAGAAAGACCATTGATTCTTGCAGAAGCACATGAAGGCATCGCAGGGGGACATTATGCAGGGAAAGAAACAACGTAAAAGGTTCTCAGAGCTAGCCTCTGGTGGCCCACTTTACATAAGGATGCTAAGGAATACTACAAAGCCTGCGATATATGTCAAAGAGTAGGGAAGCCTTCTAGATGGGATGAGATTCCTTTAGCACCTCAGTTAACTTTACAGGCATTTGAGAAATGGGATATTGACTTTATGGGACCTATCAACCCACCAGGAAATCACATAGGAGCTCGATATATCATCACTGCTACAAAGTATTTGACTAGATGGGAAGAAGCAAGAGAAGTTAAATATTGTAGTGCAACTACAACTGCGCAGTTCATATTTGATGATATCATAACCATATTTGGATGCCCGAAGATCCTTATGAGTGATAAATGCACACACTTCATTAAAAAAACTATTGAATCCTTGACTCAAGAGTTCGAATTTCACCATCAGAAGAGCACACCATATCACCCACAGGTGAATGGTACAGTCAAATATTTCAATAAGATTTTTTGAGACAACGTTGACTAAGATTTGCAGTGTTAACAAAGATGATTGGGATTTGATAATTCCAGCAGTGTTATGGGCTTATCGAACTACTTGTAAAAATTTGACAACACAGACTCCCTTCAAGTTAGCTTATGGCCTAGAAGCAGTGGTACCTATGGAATATTTGGTTCCTTGTTTAAGAATTGCAGCATTTACAGGTGTGGATGACATCAATGTTGTTCAAGACATGATCGCATAATTGATGGAACTAGAGGAAGATGGGTTCATTGTAGGATTTCATCAGCAGGTACAAAAAGAATGAGAAAAGTCTTACCATGTGTTGGGCTCTAAAGATGTCCTAAAAATAGCCTTAGTTAACATTAATTTATCAATCCGACGATTCGTCTTTTTATCTCAAGAATGTTAGAAAAGTCTATGTAGATAGCTGTAGAGGCTAAAATCATGTAGTTAAAGTAAATCTGAGTTTATCAACAATCAATTTCCTCACACATTCGTTAAGACCTTGAAAATAAGATCTTAACATATTTGAAATCTGATCTACAACATGCTGTGAATTTAAAGGCATTAATTGAATTTTTGAATTGATCTAATTAAGAGACAGTAATTGAATTCATGAAAAGCTTGATAAACTGATCTATTGGCCATCATTTAAGATGTTGAAAAGAAGTAGTGAATTATATGTATGAAAAGGAACAACGATTGTACTTAACCGAAAGGAACAACAATTGTAATCTAACCGAAAGGAACAACAAATGTAATCTAACCAAAAGGAAAAACAATTACTAATTAAAGCGAAAGGAACAACAAATGCTAATTTAAGCGAAAGGAACAACAAATGCTAATTTAAGGGAAAGGAACAACGTGTATAATAATGAGAGGAACTTTCAAGAAGTAAACTACAACAATGGAAACTGGAACAACAACCAATAACATTCAATTGAAACGCCTACCTTATGTAAGCAAACAACATAAAATCATTAACACACTCATGCATTTATCTTAACTATTGCAAAAGAGATTTAATTCACAGAACAAAAGTAAAAATGATACAATTATAGATTGAGATAGTAACTCCTTTAGACTGGGCCCTCGGCCCTCATAAGCACTACTGCTACAAACTCAGTATGCAAAAATGATGAAAATGCTCAAAGCTTCTATTATTTCCATAACTGGTATAATATCTACAAAAACTGCTTGCGTAGAGAAATTCTGAGTTCTGAAGATTTAGAAATAATTCTTCTCTTCCTTCTCTCATTCATTACCCTCTATATATTACAATGATATGGGTAAATTAAGAATTCCTGAGGATCGAGAGATCCTTGGGATTGATTTTACTATTTATAAGGTTTACAAAATATGGAATCAATCTTCCTCCAAACTACTTTGCGCATCATATCTTCAAACTTCAACAGTCTTCGTATCTTCAAAATCTCCTTCACTATCTTGTGTTTGACAATATTTATCCATTCCTGTGCTAAAATCAAACAATTCCAACTGAATATTATATTTTATCTAACATTACTCAATAATATTTCTATAAGACATTTTAATCATTTTCTATCCTAATTATTCTTAATTAACAGAAAAATTCAATCAAGATTTCATCACAAACCATAGAAATAAGGAGGATATTTGTACCTTTTTCACAACTCAACATACCCCCCATCTTACCTTCTTGCATGTCCTCATGAAAGCTGATATCTTACATGTAAAGAAATAATGTTGTAAGGAGGAGAGGTTGGTTCACCAGGTTCCCTAAACCCATTCTTGTGTTTGAGCTCTCCAAAAGAAGCTTCTTCCCTCTTCCTATTAATTTGATAATCTTTCCGATAACCTTCTGGGGGAAACCAAATGATAGGAGGACTATATCTGCACCCAATCCAAGCATTCCTTCCTCTTGGATCATTTTGGTGTACCTTTCCACTCTAAAGGTGGTTGCAAATTTTGTTTTGAAACCAAAGGATTCCCTGCTCTTGACTTCATTAGAGGAGGCATCCCATCTTAGTTTGGAAGCAACAAGAGATTCTTCTTTAAGTTCCCTAAAATATGCTATGCCTGAACATGTAACTTGTCGGTGGATAGGGGCCAAAGAATATACCACACCTTCCCTCTTCATAAATGTCCCGTGTTGCATGATGGCTGGGAAGGATTTTGGAGGTTCCCCTCTGATCCAGAGATCTAACCCAGTCTCCCTTTTCAGAAAGGTTTTATGTGTTTTTGCCCGTATGATTTAGTTTTTGGTGAAGGACAAAAAGGCTTGGAATTGTATGTCCCCAATAAAAGAACCAGGGTTATCTTTCCTGTTATCTTCCAAGATGAAGTTATGGAGGTAAATATCACATAGAAAGTATTGCACTTTCTCTTCCTTCTCTCTAAAACATGAAACGAACTCGGAGACAATGGTGAATTTAATTGGTTTAACTGCTTTAATGGATTTCACCCTCAACAACAAATAATGTTCTAATAAAAACAATGTATAATTGGTGGAAAGATCCCTGCAATCTATTGCATCAATGTAGACATCACAGATCTCTTTGATTTTCTCCAAAGATTTTTCTAATTGGTTTTGGACTTTATTTATTTTCCCTTGGGATATGGTAAGCTCAACAAATGTTTTGTTTTTTGTTGCTGACATGGTCTTAATCTGTTTAACAACCTTTTGATATTATTCCATAGTGACCATCTCATTTTTGCATTGTGTTAAGGTCTTTTGGGTTTGCACCAACTCTGTTTCCAATCTATCAATGATGGCACTCTGTTCCAGAGAATAAAATACTCCCTCAGTCTGAACAATTGTATCTTCTATGGTTGGGGAATCTATTTGGGCATCTACATCAATTGTCTCTAGGGGTGCAAGGATGTTTGTAGAAAGTAGTTCCTCAAGTTGGGAAGTTGTCTCTTATGCTTCTGGAGCCCCTGTTTGAGGTTCCACTTCATGTTCGTCCAAAGGAGTCACTTGTTCATTTTGAACTGTTACTCTATCCCCTCAGCCTTCTTTATAGGGATATTTACCTCATTGTGAGGTTTTGTCTATTCTTCATCTTCAGGGAATGGAATTTATGTGTTAGGGATGTCCACAACAGGGTTTGAGGATGAATTTGGTGCTTTAGAACTGCTTGTGTCTTTGGTTACTAATGTCCCTAACTTCCCTAATACTTGGTCCATTTCTACTCCGTAATTTTTAAAAAACTTCTCGATAGGGTGTTCCAGTGATGGCTGGGTATTTTTCTGAATATTTCCTTGTGGGGCTTGTTCTGTCTGTTCAATTTCCTGAAAATTTTCCCATGAGGGATTATCTGTCTGTAACATTTCCTGGGTTTCTCCAGGATGTGCTATCCCTTTGCTTCTTCTTTTCTTCTCAGTGGAAGTTTTAGGGACATCAATCGTCCTTTTCCTCTTTTTCCTTGATGTCTCTACCTATGAGATTTGAGTCTTTGCCAATTGGATGGGTTCTACCTCAATTTTAGGTTGAGGTAATGGAACTTCTATTTGGGTGGTATCTCCCTGTGCTATCTCAATTTCCGTCTGGGGTAATGGAACTTCAATTTGGGCAATGTCGGCCCCTTCTTGTGATATCTTAATTCCCTATGGTGAGTTTTCATGACGCAATTCAGGTTGTTCTAGTTATAGAGGCTATTGGCCTCAATAAGATCACCCTGGGTTATTTTAGTTTGACTCAGGGCCTTATTTACTATCATTTTCACTAATCCATGGTGGCTAATGATAGTAAAAGGATCCTTGGCCTTTTATGTTCTTATAGAAACCTCATGTAACATGGCATTTAGAAAAAATGGTAAATTCATTACTAACCATTGTTAGAGAGATGATAACAGTTTGAGGTGGCGTGGGTGGATCACATCGTACCTTCTGTCGCAAGTGATATACCTCTATATTACACCTGCTAGTTATTTCCATGGCTTGCTGAGAGCACTGGGGTTAAGTCCCTTTCCCTTTTTGTCAATTTCCTCTCCAGGATCTGTGAAAGATTCTACAGCTTCTTTGAGCATTGTATATTTTCCAGTCCATTGTATGCCTATGTTATGGAGGCCTGTAACCTCTCCTACGATTTCCTTCATGACTGGAATTTGTATATCTTGAACCATGGAGACCCCTCCCTGCAAGTTCTGGAAGAATTCGATCGTGATTTTCATGTCATATCCTTGTAACCGATTGAAGTACTCTGTCCATCCCAGCCGGTGTAAGATTTCTCTTTCCTTCTCAGTTACCTATAGTAATGTTGGTTCCCGATGCACACTTCGGCCACCCATATTTTCTGTGAGCAAGTGAGGACGACGATCGTTCCTTGTTGCATCTTAACTCAACCAACTTTTGAAATAGAAAATAGGAAACATAGAACAACAATATGTATATAAAAATTGTGAATTTCCCTCATTTACTGCACTCATTGTAATCTATCGGTGAATGTGTCAAGTATCTTCCCCCCATAAATGGAAAGGTCGACCTCGACCATCAAAAGTACGAGTGTAATAATGGCATATAAGGGTGGTGAGGTGTGATTACTATGCCACTGTTGCGTGTGATTACTATGTCGTTGTTGCCGCTGGAAAGACAATCATCAGTAATTATGAGACATCATCATTTTGTGTGGGAAATTCAAATTATGTTAGAACCGTTTGAGGAAAAAGATTCCAAATAATTTTAAATTTGTTCACATGTTTTAGAAATATTCCACATATCATAACATTGTTACTTTCCCTTGTTTATTGGATATAACTGGAATGATAGCCCCATTGTTTTATAAAAAGAAATCTAAGAACACACTAAAACTTGGCATATTTAAGATAAACTTCGATATCAGAGGCAGAGCCACTGCTACCAGCAGGCATCCATAACCTCGACAGGGTTTCCTTTTAACCAATAGATGAGCCTATATCCTTAATAAATAGTTTGAATTATCTTTTACAAGAAGACCATTATCCTGGTTTGGTAGCCAGATGATGATAATTCCACTCACTAGATTGTAACCAAAGTGAACAAGTTGAATCGTGATGAGACCTCTTGTCCTTTGACGAAAAAAATGCCAAGGGCCATTTCCCTGGTGTGGTAGCCATAGTGGGAATGTCACTTATGTTATTATCTTATTATCGTGGTAGGTTGGCTCATGATGAGACCCCCTATTCTTTGTGGAAAAAACTTTATTTTATTTTGATGAGTGTGTTTTTTTCTTTTTTTTAGGCTCTATCAAGGGAGGCTTATCTACTCCTTAAGAGTGAGGGATGGTGTAAGAAGTGTAAGAATGCCAAGTAATAATGTGTTTAAGATTCCTTATTATGATATGAAAGCAGTTTTCATTCAAGTATATGTGGATATATAGGGGAAAGAAACGAATTATGGTGGTTGATGAATTGTGAACAATTTTAAAGATGATTCGGGGAAATTAATCCAAAAAATAGTTTGCTAAAGTATGTTAAATGATCCACACAAAATGACAAATAAGAACTAGTGCTGATGAAAATGAATTGGTGAAGGTCATACCCAGAGGGGTGACTGACGTAATAATGGTATGCATTGTTCACAAAGAATCATGACTTTTGAGAAAAAGGAGCGGCAATAAAAACGTAGAAGGAACAACAATTGTTCCTTTCGATTGAACAGTGATATCCAAAAAAGGAACATCGGGAATTTATAAAGGGAGAAGCAACGTAACATAAGGAACAACAATCATTACTTTCAAATGAACGGCCATTGTACTCAAAGGGAACAACAATCATACAAAGGGAACAACAATTGTTCCGTTCGAATGAACAACAACTTCACGTAAAGGGAAAATCAATCGCACGAAGGGAACGACAGTTTTTTCGTTAGAATGAACAGAAACTTCATGTAAAGGGAACAACAATCACACAAAGGGAACGACAGTTGTTCTGTTTGAATGGACAACAACATAAAATTTTGACCTTTTAAGTGATTGTAAACCTCTCACAGAAATTTATGTTTTAGTGAATCTAGGATTGATTAGTCATCAACTAAATTCATTCAATAGTTATGGGTAGGTTTATTCGATAATCAAAGCACTGGATGGTTTGTTATATTTACTCTTTTATTATAGTTGCTTGATTTTTGTTGTGGAACATGGCATATTCATAATTTGTGAAAACAAGGTTTATATTCGATGATTTTTACGAAGTGAGGTAGGAGCAAGGAACTGAAAAGAGTGTTAATTATATTCATTATAATCATCTCTTTTAGTTCTTATTCTCTCAAGTGACTTCCCTAAAAAAATAAAAAAATAAAAACTCAATCAAATGTTGTAAACAAAGCTATATACAATATGTACAGTGCTGATAAAAATCATCATTTATGAAGTTGAAGTTGTTAGGTTACCTTCCTAGCTAGCTAGAATTTGAACACTAGGGTCCTTACTTACTTCTTGGCAGAAGGATTCTTTTGAAGGCGGTTGATGGTAGAGTCGTAGCCAATGTCCATTTACCAGAAAAGGATAACTAGACCCATCGATGATAATTAAAGTGACAGTGCTATTATTGTGAACTTCATTGACTTCATATGGTCCCAGCCACCTTGTCTGTAATTTTCCAGGAAAATCCTGAAATCTAGAATCATAGAGAAGTGCCCAATCACCTTTTTGGAATGATTTCTTCTTGATATGTTTATCATGCTAGTTAGCTCTCTGTTGTTGAATAAAAATTGTGCGCTCCAGGGAGGACAAGTGTCCTTTGTCCAAATCATTTAGTTGTTGTAGGTGTTGTGTTGGAAATGTTTAACAGGTAGCATATGCTTGTCATTGATGGCAAGTACAACAATGAAGATGGCATGAGTACAGGAAGAATGTAATAGATGGGAACCATAAGTATTTTGGGAAGACGCTGCAGAGAAACCTCGATAAGATCAGAAGAGATAGTGCAGAGGATGTTTGGTATGTTTTACAGGTAGCGTATGCTTGTCATTGATGGCAAGTACAACAGTGATGATGGCTTGAGTACAACAGCGATGATCAGCAGCGCAATGATATTTAGGAAGATCGAATGATCAAAGGCAACGCAACCAGGAAAACAGAAGATAAGTTCAGGTTGATCGAATGATCGAAGGCCCGTAAAGCTTGAGAAGCATTTCTGATCATTGGATCCATTCAAAATTCTCGAAAGAACGAGGGCCGCCAGATTAGAATATAGACAAGAAGAGCGCTGAACAGGAGGACAGATCTCAGACGTTAGATCCAAGCGCAGGACCCGACCATCATTGGATCAAGGAGAACCTGCACACCTTTTAAAGTATAACAAGGAGAAGCAAAAGTAATCGCGATATGAGAAATCGCAACTTAAATCTGAGCCGTCAGATCAAGGTTGAATCTGGACCGTGGATTCTAGTCCATGTCGGAGTTTCAAGGATCGTGAGTTGAACATGTCAAAGATTATTAACATCAGGAATCCCGATATTGCGATATGTGAAATCGTGATGTAATATGATCCGTCAGATAAAGCTTTGATCTAGACCATTGATTCCAGTCCATGTTGGAGTTTCAGGGATCGCAACATGTAGAGGCAAGTAAACAATGCAACAAGAATGTCGATTTCACGATATGCAAAATTGCGATTCAATCGCAGTCGTTGAATCAAACTCTGATCAGGACCGTTGATCCCACGCCATTTCGGGGTATCAGGGATTGCGACTTGGAGAGTCGAGGTGTCTCATCTCCAGACTCACAAAATGCGAAATCGTGAAAGCGCCTTATGCATAAGACTGTGGTCACAGCCCATGGTCATGAGAAGGGAAGGAATCAGTCCAGATAAGATCCTTTTCGAAATTTTGCCTATCACGACTTGGAGTGACAAGAACCTCCATCTAAGGAACCGCGAGATGCAAATTCACGATGAGATATAGACCGTCAATACATCAAAAGCCTGGACCGTTGATCTGAGCTCCATCTCTGAGTCTCGCCTATCGCGACTTGGAGTGACGAGAATATCCATCTAAGGAACAGCGAGATGCAAATTCACGATGAGATCTGGACCATTGATTCATCGAGATCACGGACCGTCGACCAGGATCGATGAAGATCAAAAGTTCGCAACGCCTTTTAGCGCAGCCTGTGGTCACCGCGTGTCATCACATGGAGGAAGGACCTAGTGTAGATATGCTCCGCCTCGGAATTTCGGGGATCACGTATGGGAGCGTCGAGACACTGGATCATACGAATGCCGAAATACTGAAAAGGTGAATTGTCGGTGTAACTGGAGGTCACCGCCTGTGGTCATGTAGAGGAGGGAGCTAGAGCAACCAAGCTCCTTTTCGGAGCTCGTGACATGGAGACTCAATATGTCTCATTGCAGAATCTCTGAATTGCGAAAGTGCGAAACGGGTAAATAATGCAAGAACCCATCAGAGTTAATCCAACGATGGAGGTGAAAATGAGCACGATCGGAGGGCTAATGTTGATCCTCACAGTGTAACTTCTAGAAACCATTGATGGTTTCTACCAGAGGATGCGAAGAGACTTCTGTGTGATTTCCAGAGGAGCTGAAGAGTTACAAGGAATTTGCTAGTGGAATGAAGACGATTCGTGGAGGAAATTGACAGCTGGATGAGGGTTGGAGCGTGTAACTAAAATAGAAAGGATAAGCTCGACTATGCCAGATAAGATGAAGAGTCTCAACAGCCAGAGAGGCTGAGGAATCTCAACATAACACCCAGTGATGCCGAACGCGCAGTTGAACTTCTAGAGAAGTCGAAGAGTTGCGATGATGATCACGCAGAGCACTTGAGATGTGGAGGAGATTGACGCGGTATGAGAATGCAGAGGAATGGCGAATATTTCTTGCACAAGATGCATAGAAGCTATATATACACGACACAGAGAAGAGAAGCGGTTGCTATTGCTGTTGGAGTTTGTTGTGGTTGTTGTTGGTGAAGGTGATTCATGTGTGAAGAAGGAGGAGAGTGCAGCAGCTGAATTGAACAGAAGAGGATCTGTGTAGTGAATGGGTATGGTGCACAGAGCATAAAAGGCAGAAGAATAGATAGTGCAAGTGATGTGTGCAGGAAAGCAATGAGGCAGACAGAGTAACGAAATGCAGTAGAATAGTGATGAGTTTGGTAAGCCATTATTGAACATTATATCAGTGGAATAAGTTTCAGTAGCAAAGATTTATATTTCAGGGAGGTTGGGAGGTGCTCGGGAGGACTGTTGTCCTCAGAGGTTCAAGTGGGTGCTTGAACACAGGGAGTTGTAGCTTCCATCTGGTTGCAGCTAGAGAAACCAGGGTGGCAAGGTGGTGCAATGGAGAACTATTGTTCTCTGTTATACAGGTTGGTTGCTTGTATGATTGGAAGTTGGTGCTTCCATCCAGTTGGTGATGGAAACACTCAGGGACTTGGTGCTTCCTTCTAGTTGGTGTTAGAGAAACCATGGAGTTGGTGCTGGAGAAACCAGGGAGTTGGTGCTTCCTTCTAGTTGGTGCTAGAGAAACCAGGGAGTTGGTGCTTCCTTCTAGTGGGTGCTAAAGAAAACATAGAGTTGGTGCTCTCAGCAAGTTGCAGCTTGCAAAACAGAGGTTGTAGCCTCATTATGAGTTGGTTCTCATATGTATGATAATGTAAAGAATGTAATTATTACTTATCATATAAAGAAAAAGAGGTTTTTACCCTGTATGGGT
>ML777889.1:1190267-1210834 GCA_009831015.1 Picea engelmannii
TCATCCACTCATGAGAAGATTGATAAAGGAGTCTGAGTAAGAGAGGTGAGCAATTTTGAATTTTCCACAGAGGATACAACGGAAGCTGAAGATGAACAGATCCAAGAATCAGAAAGAGAAGACTCTGGTTTAGACACAAATATTCTGCAGGCCTCAAATGAGAGAGTCCATCCCGTCAGGGGGAGTTTCCATTGATTTAATATTTGATACCTTCTAAAATATTGCAATAGCTCAGGGGGAGCATGTTCTCTTTGACATTGATGTGAAAGGGGGAGAAAAGAATCTGGGTGCCTTTGTTGCCATCAATGCCAAAGGGGGCGATTGTTGGAAATGTTTAACAGGTAGCATATGCTTGTCATTGATGGAAAGTACAACAACGAAGATGGAATGAGTACAGGAAGAATGTAATAGATGGGCACCATAAGTATTTTGGGAAGACGCTGCAGAGCAACCTCGATAAGATCAGAAGAGATAGTGCATAGGATGTTTGGTATGTTTTACAGGTAGCGTATTCTTGTCATTGATGGAAAGTATAGCAGTGATGATGGCTTGAGTACAGCAGCGATGATCAACAACGCAGTGATATTTAGGAAGATCGAATGATCAAAGGCAACGTAACCAGGAAAACATAAGATAAGTTCAGGTTGATCGAATGATCGAAGGCCCGTAAAGCTTGAGAAGCATTTTTGATCATTGGATCCATTCAAAATTCATGAAAGAATGAGGGCAACCAGATCAGAATATAGACAAGAAGAGCGCTCAACAGGAGGACAGATCTCAGACATTAGATCCAAGCGTAGGACCCGACCATCGTTGGATCAAGGAGAACCTGAACACCTTTTAAAGTATAACAAGGAGAAGCGGGCGTAATCGCGATATGCGAAATCGCGACTTAAATCTGAGCCATCAGATCAAGGTTGAATCTGGACCGTGGATTCTAGTCCATGTCGGAGTTTCGAGGATCACGAGTTGAACATGTCAAAGATTATTAACATCAGGAATCTCGATATCGCGATATGCGAAATCGCGATGTAATCTGAGCCATCAGATCAAGATTTGATCTAGACCATTGATTCCAGTCCATGTTGGAGTTTCAGGGATCGCAACATGGAGAGGCAAGTAAACAATGCAACAAGAATGTCGATTTCGCGATATGCAAAATTGCGATTCAATTGTAGCCGTTGAATCAAGCTCTGATCAGGATCATTGATCCCACGCCATTTCGGGGTATCGGGGATCGCGACTTGGAGAGTTGAGATGTCTCATCTCCAGACTCATGAAATGTGAAATCGGGAAAGCACCTTATGCATAAGGTTGTGGTCACAGCCCATGGTCACGAGAAGGGAAGGAGTCAGTCCAGATAAGCTCCTTTTCGAATTTTTGCCTATCGCGACTTGGAGTGACAAGAACCTCCATCTAAGGAACCACGAGATGAAAATTCATGATGAGATCTAGACCGTCAATACATCAAAATCCTGGACCGTTGATCTGAGCTCCATCTCTGAGTCTCGCCTATCACGACTTGGAGTGACGAGAATCTCCATCTAAGGAACAGCGAGATGTGAATTCACGATGAGATCTGGACTGTTGATTCATCGAGATCGCAGACCATCGATCAGGATCAATGAAGATCGTAAGTTCGCAGCGCCTTTAAGCACAACCTGTGGTCACCACGTGTCGTCAAATGGAGGAAGGACCTAGTGTAGATAAGCTCTGCCTCGTAATTTTGGGGATCGCGTATGGGAGTGTCAAGACACTAGATCATACGAATGTCGAAATACCGAAAAGGTGAATTGTCAGTGTAACCAGAGGTCACCGCCTGTGGTCATGTAGAGGAGGGAGATAGAGTAGCCAAGCTCCTTTTCAGAGCTCGTGACATGGAGACTCAAGATGTCTCATCATAGAATCTCTGAATTGCGAAAGTGCGAAATGGGTAAATAATGCAAGAACCCATTAGAGTTAATCCAATGATGGAGGTGAAAATGAGCACGATCGGAGGTCTAATGTTGATCCTCACAGTGTAACTACTAGAAACCATTGATGGTTTCTACTAGAGGATGCGAAGAGACTTCTGTGTGATTTCCAGAGGAGATGAAGAGTTACAAGGAATCTGCCAGTGGAATGAAGACGATTCGTAGAGGAAATTGACAGTTGGATGAGGGTTGGAGCCTGTAAATGAAACAAAAAGGATAAGCTCGACTATGCCAGAGAAGATGAAGAGTCTCAACTGCCAGAGAGGCTGAGGAATCTCAGCATAACACCCAGTGATGCCGAACGTGCGGTTGAACTGCCAGAGAAGTCAAAGAGTCGTGATGATGATCACGCAGAGCACTTAAGATGTGGAGGAGATTGGCGCGGTATGAGCATGTAGAGGAATGTTGAATATTGCATGCACAAGATGCATAGAAGCTATATATACACGACACAGAGAAGAGAAGCGGTTGCTGTTGCTATTGGAGTTTGCTGTGGTTGTTGTTGGTGAAGGTGATTCATGTGTGAAGAAGGAGGAGAGTGCATCAACTAAATTAAACAGAAGAGGATATGTGCAGTGAATAGGTAAGGTGCACAGAGCATAAAAGGCAGAAGAACAGACAGTGCAAGTGATGTGTGCAGGAAGGCAATGAGGCAGACAAAGTAACGAAATGCAGTAGAACAGTGATGAGTCTGGTAAGCCATTATTGAACATTATATCACTATAGTAAGTTTCAGTAGAAAAGATTTATATTTCAGGGAGGTTGGGAGGTGCTTGGGAGGACTATTGTCCTCAGAGGTTCAAGTGGGTGCTTGAACACAGGGAGTTGTAGCTTCCATCTAGTTGCATCCAGAGAAACTAGGGTGGCAGGGTGGTGCAAGGGAGAATTATTGTTCTCTGTTATACAGGTTGGTTGCCTGTATGATTGGAAGTTGGTGCTTCCATCCAGTTGGTGCTGGAAACACTCAGGGAGTCGGTGCTTCCTTCTAGTTGGTGCTAGAGAAACCAGGGAGTTGGTGCTTCCTTCTAGTTGGTGCTAGAGAAACCAGGGAGTTGGTGCTTCCTTCTAGTGGGTGCTAGAGAAAACAGAGAGTTGGTGCTCTCAGCAAGTTGCAGCTTGCAAAATAGAGGTTGTAGCCTCATTATGAGTTGGTGCTCATATGCATGATAATGTAAAGAATGTAATTATTACTTATCATATAAAGAAAAAGAGGTTTTTACCCTGTATGGGTTTCCTCGGAAAATATATATCTCTGTGTTTCTCATATATGTGACTGATGATGAATGTGTCATTTTTTATTTCCCTGCATTATTGTGATCATCATTCAGTGTTTCTGCAAAGAGTTTTAAAATAGGAATATTGTTTAAGATCGGTAACAACTGATTCACCCACCCCCTCTCAGTTCTCCAACATGTTGTTTATGTGCCTCTGTAAGATACAGTCCAATCTCTCAAGCCATCCTTAGAGTTTTGATATCAAACTCAATTGGAAATATAGCTTCTTTACCATAGACTAAATGAGAAGGAGAGTAGCCAGTGGTGTTATGCCATGTTATACGATAAGCCCATAAGGCATTTGGAATCTCGGTTTCCCAATTCTGACGGTTTACTGAGATTGTTTTTGTCAAAATTTCCTCCAAGACTTTATTGGTTCTTTCTACTTTCCCATTTTCCTATGGGTGGTATGGAGAAGTAACTATGTGTGTAATATGATAATTGTTCAAGGTGGTCGTGATTATATGAGTTGTAAATTGTGACCCTCTGTTAGTGATTACTTCTCTGGGTAATCCATAGTGTACAAATAATTTGAAAAGAAATTTAATGACTACTTCCTTTGTTGCGTTTGACAAGGCCTCTTCTTCTACCCATTTGGTCATGTAGTCTATCGCCACTAATATATAGGCCTTCTGATTTGACTTCGGGTTGAAGGGGCCAACAAAGTCTAGTGCCTATCTCTCGAAAGGTTCTGTGACTACTTGTGCTTGCAGGGGCATTTCATCAGCTTGGCCTAGTCAACCCGATAGTTGTCGCAAGCTTGAACATATTTCTTGGAGTCTTTAAATATTGAGGGCCAATAATAGCCCATTTGTAAGATCTTATGACCAGTCCTATGGTCTTCAAAATGTCCGCCACGCGACTCATCATGACCTGCCTTCAATATGTCGTAGATTTCTTCATCTCTCACACATCTTTGGATATGGAGATTATACCCTGTGTGGAAAACATATCCACCAATCCAGGTGAATCGTGCACTCCGTTGGACGATCAATTTTATTTCCCTCGATGATAGGTGTGCTGGTAGTTTCCCAGCTGCTAGATAATTTTCCACATCAGTATACCAAGGTGGCTTAGTAGTGATAGAAAATAGATGTTCGTCTGGACATTGGTCTTCAACTGTCAAAGAATAATCTATTTTGGGTATGCGAGACAGGAAGTCTGCAACAAGATTCTCTCTTCTGGGTCGATCCTTGATGGTGATGTCGAATTCCTGCAATAGTAATAACCAACGAGTAACCCATATATTAGTAATAGGTTTATTAGCTAAATATCTAATAGGAGAATGATCAGTATACATAATAACTAGATAGCCTATTATATAGTGATGAAATTTATTAATATGTATAACGGCTAAAAAAAAAATTATGTTACTATATAATTTAATTCAGCGGGAGTAAGATTTTTGCTAATCTGGTAGAAATGCATTGTTCCAATACCTTCTCCAGATTGCTTAGAGATTGATCAAAATCATTTCCATAAGGGGTGAAATCATCCATGTAAACCTCAAGCCCTTCATTAATCAGATTGGAAAATATGCTCAGAATGGCCCTCTAGAATGTGGTTGGAGCATTACATAATCCAAAGGGAAATACTCTATATGCAAAGGTACCCCAAGTACATGTGAATGTAGTCTTATCTTGATCTTCCAGGGTAATCTGGATCTAATTATAGCTACTAAAACCATCTAGGAAGGAGAAAAACTCCTTCCCTGCTAAAGTATCAAGGACTTGATCGATAAAAGGTAGGGGGAAGTGGTCCTTCTTGGTAGCCTTGTTAAGTTCTTTGTAGTCTACATAGATTATCCATTTCCCATTATTTTTGGGAACGATCACTAGTGGGGAGACCCACCGACTGTTCAAAATAGGATATATAAAATCTACATCTAGCAGTTTTTGTAATTCTTCTTTAACGATGTCCCTGATGTGAGGATTCAATGTTCTTTAGGGCTATCATATGGGTCAGGCATGTTTCTCAGTATAAATATGATGTGTGTAGAGTTGTGGATCAATGCCCTTCATGTCAGAATACTCCCAAGAAAAATCTTGTTGATACTTAGAAAGGATATGAATCAACTTGTGTTGTTGTTGCTCATTTAGATTAGCATTAATATTCATAACCCTCCCTGGTGCAATCTCATCTTGTTTTTTGTTATGAACAACAGTAGTGGGGATCTATTGTTCCATCAATTATTCTAGTGGATCTCTATGTGCCTCATTATCTAACACAACCTTTAGAATTTGGCATGTCGGGTTACTTACAATAGTCGGGCTATTAATGAAGTTGTTGATCACACCGTCTTCTAGTTTATTCTTGAGTCCCGGAGCTTCTTCCAGTGTGAGAGGGGATCGTAGATCTTTTTCTGGATATCTAGGTGGTGGCAACTATTGATGTATAATGGATGGGCTTGGTTTAGCTGGAGGGTATAGGATGAGATTCTTTTTAGCACCTCCTCTAGCAATGGTCACGTTTCCCGTGTGGCATCCTATATATGCATATGTTGTTGCAAGCCATGGTATCCCCAGTATTAATGGATGTCCATCGAGTCCACTTCTTGGGTTGATAATGAAGAAATCAGCTGGATACTCCCAAGAGTCGACTGAAATTGTTATATCATGTAATGTACCAACTGGTTTGACCATTGATTGATCAGCCAATTGTAACATAATTGGAGTAGGTTCGAAGAAAGTGAAACCTAGGATTTTGCAAGTTTCGATGGTCAAGATATTAGTGGCTGCCCCCAAATACACTAGTGTATTTGGAAAAGAACAACCCTCTATCTGAACTATTACTATGGGATTCCCTGGGTTTGCATATTTGACAGGTTCCTGTCTTCCTAGGATGAGATCAGACAAGGTACCTACCACATGAACAATTGAAGATGAATTATTAACTTTCCTGACAGGCTTCTTCCCACATAATTCCTTAATTGTCTTTGCATAAATTGGGATGTCTTGCAGAGCCTGTAGGAGTGGGATATTAACATTTAGATTCCTTAGTTCCCCTATGATGTCAAAGTTAGGATACATGGTTGGTTTTTCTATCATCAGTCTTTCGGGGAATGGGGGAGGAGGAGTTACATCCTCATCGACATTCTGTTGCTCGACTGTGTTTCCTTCCTGCTTTGTTTCTTCCGTTATGACCATAGTTGAAGGTGTTATTGCTGGTTGTACATTATTTTCATTCTCCTTCTCTTGGTGAATGTCACTCCCTTCAGGAGAAAGTATGTGCCCTGACCTCAACCAAAGTTCATTTCACCCTACGGAGTTGATTTCCCCATCCACATTCTCAATAATCTACACAAGTTGGGCTGGTCTATTATTTGGATTTGGGTGGAGTTGAGCTGGTAATTTAGGGCACAACTGCGGTTGAGGAATCTAGGGTAGTTGCAGTGGAGCTTGCAAAGTGGATTGATTTTGAGGGGTCATCCCCATGGGTTGATTGGTGATCCCCATGGGGTGCTGCCAATTTGTGTTCCTATTGGGGTTTTGGACGGTCGTGTTGGACCACTATGAAGGATAGGGATTATTACTTGGATTCTTCCAAGATGAGGTAGGGTATTGAGAATTAGGCCAAGTGGGATTTGTAGATGGTTGATTTGGCCAAGGAGGGTTTTTAGCTGGTTGATTTGGCCAAGTAGGATTTGCAACTTGATATTCTTGGGACTGCCAGGTGGGGTTATCAAATGGTTGACCCTGCCATGTGTTTTCATAATTTTGTTTTTGATTATATTGCCTAGAAAAGAAAGAGGAAGGATCTTGTAGTGTACCTTGGGGACGAGCCTACCATTGGTGACACTGGGCTATCATATATACTGGTTATGCTTCCTCTTATGCCTCTTTGAAGACAACATTTAATACTGGGAGCGATGGGCATTGATCTGTTGCGTGATATTTAGAACATATGGAACACACCCAAACCACATCCAAAGGACATTCCCTCAGACCATGTTTCTTTCTGCATCGGTGGAAAAATATGGCCAAGGATTGTTCTACATCTTCCTGTTTTTGTTTAGCCTGCAAGACATCCAATTGTGTAATCAGAGTTCTCATAATGTCATTTTTGAAATTTTCTAAGAGATTACTGACTTCTTCTCGGGTAACACCCCCGCTGACAATATTGCTACTTCTGGTGAGGGGAGCCTGCATCCCTGATCTAGTCTGTGTACTTCCACACGAGCACCTGATGCACAATAGCACAATGTTATCATAAGTTTCTTAATAAATATCACCCTTCCCCATTAAATTCAATGTTTCTACCCATTCATCTTTCATTCCTTTTATCAAAGTGGCTTTTGAGTACCTCACCTGGTAATGTACCATAAGGAGATCTTTGCAAATTGTATTGGAACCTTTCAACATATTCTTCTAATGTCTCGTTTTCCTTTGCAGTCATTTGAAAGATTTCATCTTTTAGATCCCTAGTTCTATAATAATCCTGATATTTTGTCAAGAAGGCTTGTTTCAATTCATCCCATGAGTTTATAGTTCCGCCTCCTAATCCCATAAACCAGCGCAGAGTTACCCCTTTCAAAGTGGAAGGGAACAATTTTAGTTTTTGGTGTTCAGAGGTGTAGTCATAATCCCTACATAGGACATCAAATTCAAATAACAATGAATCTGGGTCTTCTGAAATTAATCCATCAAAGGTTGGCAGATTTTGTAAGGGAATCGCTTTCATAGGAGCATTGGCAACTGGATCAGCTATAAGATATTCCAAAGTAGAGGTATGGGCTCGTGGTTTATTTGGTTGCACCATTTGGTTGAAAATATGCCAATAATATTCAGGAATTTATTAACCTAGGTGTTCTATTTGAGATGATTGGTTACTTGATCCCCTAGGGAATTTAATCGCACTACCTCTATCTGGGATTTCCGGTATGCCTTCTCCTATCACAGGAGATCCAAGATCAGGTGGTGGTGATAGGTTTTCCTTAGCAACCCCGCTGGTCTCCCCTTCTCCTTCCTCCAGATTACAAGAGTTCCCCTCGTCTAAAGGGCTAAGAGGTGGAAGATCTGTATTTTGAAAACTTTGTTCAGTCACTTCAGTTCTGCTATAAACCTCAGCATGGGCTACAATTGGTGAATTTGTTTCCTGGGGGATTTAGGTAGAACCTCTCTTGGGTCCAACCGAAGCTTGAGATTCATCTTTTCAGATTCTTTTGTCTATGAAAGTGCTTGTTCTAGGGGTCATCGGGCCCTGGGATTTTGTAGTTTTTGGTGGGGGTTTTGGTTTTTCAGGTTCTTTCTTCTTAGTCATGCACACTTCACACAAAATTCTAAGTACCTAAGTGACCTCTATACATCAACTGGAGGTAGGCATTGGCACACGCGTTTTACTTGTTGCCTGCATAGGTTCTTACCTTCCATCTTCAATACCTCATCCTCCAGAGACGCAACCTATGCTATCTTTGATACTCTCCCCAACAACGGTACCAAAATGTTGGGATCTAAATATTTCCTGAAAAAAAACTTAGTTAACATTAATTTATCAACCCAAGGATTCGTCTTTTTATCTCAAGAATGTCAGCAAAGTCTATGCAGATAGTTGTAGAGGCTAAAATCATGTAGTTAAAGTAAATCCGATTTTATCAACAATCAGGTTCCCCACACATTCGTAAAAACCCTGAAACTAAGGTCTTAACATATTTGAAATCTGATCTACAACATGCTTTGAATTTAAAGGCATTAATTGAATTGTTGAATTGATCTAATTAAGAGACAGTAATTGAATTCATGAAAATCTTGATAAATTGATCTATTGGAAATCATTTAACCTGTTGAAAAGAAGTAGGGAATTATATCTATGAAAAGGAACAACAATTGTACTTAACCAAAAGGAACAACAATTCTAATCTAACCGAAAGGAATAGAAAATGTAATCTAACTGAAAGGAACAACAATTACTAATTTATGAGAAAGGAACAACAAATGCTAATTTAAGCGAAAGGAACAACGCATATAATAATGAGAGAAATTGTCAAGCAGTAAACTACAACAATGGAAACTTGAATAACAAGCGATAATATTCAATTGAAATGCCTATCTTTTGTAAGCAAACAACATAAAATCATTAACACACTCGTGCATTTATCTTAACTATTGCAAAAGAGATTTAATTCACAGAATATAAGTAAAACTGATACAATTATAGATTGAGATAGTAACTCCTTCAGACTGGGCCCTCGGTCATCAGAAGCATTGCTGCTAGAAACTCAGTATGCAAAAATGATGAAAATACTCAAAGCTTATATTGATTCCATAACTGGTATAATATTTACAAAAACTTCTTGTGCAAAGAAATTCTGAGTTCTGAAGGTTTAGAAATAATTCTTCTCTACCTTCTCTCATTCATTACCCTCTATATATTATAATGATATGGGTAAATTAAGCATTCCCGAGGATCAAGAGATCCTCGGGATTTCTTTTACTATTTATAAGGTTTACAAAATATGGAATCAGTCTTCCTCCAAACTTCTTTGCGCCTCATATCTTCAACCTTCAACAGTGTTTGTATCTTCAAAATATCCTTAACTATTTTGGATTTGACAATATTTATCCATTCCTGCACTAAAATCAAACAATTCCAACCAAATATTAGATTTTATCTAACATTACTCAATAATATTTCTGGAAAACATTTTAATCATTTTCTATCCTAATTATTCCTAATTAACAGAAAAATTCAATCAATATTTCATCACGAACCATAGAAATAAGGAGGATATTTGTACCTTTTTCACAACTCAACACCATGACAGACATATCAAGAAGAAAGAATTTAAACAAGGAGATTTGGTACTTTTATATGACAACAAGTTCATGAAGCATCCAGGAAAGTTCAAGACACATTGGATTGGGCCATTCGAGGTTGTCATGTTATAGAAGGTGGAGTTGCGCAGCTAAAGACTCCTAATGGAGAATGGAAGGATGGTTTAGTAAATGGGAGCCAGTTGAAGCTGTATTGTGACAACTAGCTGCCTCACAACTCTTAGTAAAATAAAAGGAAGAAGGGTCTAGGTACCAGGTGCAGTTGAAATTGGGTACCAGACATAGAAAAGATAGTCTGCACACGATAGGGACAGACAGAGTAGAAAGCACAGGCTGCTCTGTGCAGTCTGTAGTCAAAGTAATACAAAGGGCTCAACCCTACAGTGACTCGGGATGAGTCACATGTGAGTGTTGGGGGCTTGTGGGCCCTTGGTCATGTATTAAGGAATAAAGTGAAGATTAAGGGAGAATAAAGACAAAGTATGAAGTGTGCAGAAGGCACACAAACTGAGGAAGGGTCGAAGTGGTTAAAGAAGCATAAAAGAAGGAATGAAGTAAAGGAAAGCAAGATGTTTAAAGAGAATATCGAGGAATAAAATGCAACAAATAAGATAGATCATGGACAAGTCAGCAAGCATGATGTAGGAGCATCCCTCACGACAAGCAAAACCAACGTGGAAGTAGAAGCCAGCTGGAAGACGTCCAACGCAAGCTTTTGAATTTTTAATTTTCCCTTGAAGTTGATGCGCTGAATATAAATGAGAACATTTAATTTAGGCGCCTTGGAAAGAATGTAATCATACCTCGAGCCATACACTATTGTCTGAAGTAGATGGAGGCATTTATAGTAGTAGTTGCAGGTAGATAGAATTGAATTCTTAGATTAGATAGTTCTCGAAGAAAGAGGGAAAGCCGAATATAGACACCCTCATTTTGTATCATTGTAACATTAGCAACAGGAGCAAGAAGAGTCTAGAGCATAGGAGAATAGCAGAGAGCTGTAGAAAAACACCCATGTATAGATCTTGAATTAATAGAAGAAGTTGATTTAGATTCATGGTTGTTGTGTTATTCTCTGTGTATGTGTGTTGAAAGCTCGGCTTCTGAATATTACTTCTTGTTTTGCATTCGTTATTATGCTGTGTGTATGATTTCATGCATCGCGATTGAGATCTGAGAGGAAGTGAGGTGAGCTACAATTGTTTCTCCTTTGAGCAAGGATTCCTGCAAGGAGTGCAGTTGAATTCATCTGCAAGGAGTGCGTTGACAGAAGGCTCGGGAGTTAAACTCTTGTTCTCAAACACTCAGAAGTGAAAGTGGATTTTTGAAGCCATGCAAGGAGTGCGTAGGCTAAGGGAGAAAGTCTCAGTCATGAAACTGAGCAGAAGTGTTGAAGGACTGTTGCTACGGGCATACGCAGAGTCAAAGTAGCCCGAACAGTTGAAGTGTTCGCAGGCTTGCCGCAAAGAGTGCGTGCAAAGAACCTCGTTGAGGTTGAAGTGATTTAGCAAAGCTCAGGAAGGATAGGCCTCCGAGTCGCTGAAGACCAGCGTATATCAGTATGACGTGAAGTCAGAAAGAAGCATCACAGGTTGGCGAAGCAGCGAAAGAATCTCGTGGGGAGATACTTCTTTCATTTCGTGGATTACACAAGGAAGATCAGACGGTCGAAATCCTCTGAGGAGATTTTGCGAAGTTCCGAGGATCGTTGGATCTTGCAGAAGCGCAAGGAGGTTATGGCGCGAGGGTCCAAGGAGTTTGAAACTTAGGAGAGGTAGGGTCGTTGGTTCAGAGTCACAAGAGCCGTCAGATCTACACGTGGTATCGTGTATCAGGGACTCGGGAGTTGAAGCCCCAAAAGTTGTGGAGCAAGAGCGTCGAGATCGCGAGACGTGATATCCCTGCAAGATCAGGGTCGTTCGTTGAGGAGGACGTGTGTAAAGAGATCCTCATCTCGCATACTCGGGTATTGGAGGACCGAAGAGGAAACCCTTTAGCGTTGCGAGTGGCGAGAAGGCTAAGAACCATCCATTTGAGGGGACAGGTGGCATAGATCGGAGATCTCGCGAACTCGGGAGTTCGCAGAGTGAAAGCCCAATTATTGGGTGTTCAAGGTCACGAGGCGCGAGGACGCGAAGCGGCGAGAGATTGGTAGCCGTCCATCTGAGAGGATAGGTGGCAGAGATCAAGAGATCTCGCGAACTCAGGAGTTCGCAGAGTGAAGGCCCAAGTATTGGGTGTTCAAAGTCGTGAGGCGCGAGGACGCGAAGCGGCGAGAGATTGGTAGCCGTCCATCTGAGAGGAAAGGTGGCAGATATCGGAGATCTCGTGAACTCGGGAGTTCGCAGGGTAAAGGCCCAAATATTGGGTGTGAAAAGTCACAAGGCGCGAGGATGCGAGGTGACGAAGGACGCGAGAGGATCATAGCTGTCCATCTAAGGAGGACAGGTGGCGAGAGATCGAGGGATCTCACGAACTTGGGAGCTCACAGGTTGAGAGTCCAAACATTGGCTACTCAAAGTCACGAGGACGCGAGGTAGTGAGGGAAGGATAATCGTTGGATCCAGCACACAGAAGGGTCGTTAGATCTGCGTGAGGGATCGTGTCTCGGGACCTCGTAAGAAAAGGTCTGAGAATTTGAGCGCGGGAGTCGCGAGGTTGCGAGAAGGCGATATCCCGACAGCTGGAGAGCAGTGTGGGACATAGTGGAGCGCAAGTGGAATACAGGTGGCACAGAGGAATTGCGAATCACGAAGTGCCGAGGAGTCGAGATTCGTGTGGGCACCGAGTCGTGAAGTGCCGAAGAGCCGAGGTCTGTGTGGATGCGTGGCAGAGTATAACGTGGGACCGCGCATCTCAGGGACTCGCGAACTAAGAAGGTGAAAACTCGACGGTTCAACCGACGGGGTCGCGAGGTTACGAGGTTGCGAGAGGCGCTAACATATAAGCTTATCCCACGGTTGCATGAGGAAGGGGCTACACCCGTATCGCTAGATCGGGTATCGCAAGATTTAAAAGGAAAAGTTTGTAGGTTTGAATCACGAACTCACGAGATAGCGAGATTCAACTGACCTCGGAGGAAGATTGATGTGGGTGCAGATTTCCCGGTAGGGAAATAGAAGAACCTTTGAGTTCTTCAGGCCGAGAGAAGAAGGTCCTGTGAGAGCGGACATGCCTGGGTGGGTGCATTTGCGTCAGAGTGGTATCAGAGCAGGTCATCGCAAAAGAAATGACGAAAAGGTGGCCAGGTATATGAATGGCCTGAGGTATGAAATTCAGGATGAACTAAATTTGGAAACCATCTGAACTGTGGAGGATGCTTAACAATTGGCTCTGAAAGTTGAGGAGAAGCTAAGCCATAAACAAAGTCAGAGGGGAAGAGGCAGGAGTCAGCCCAAAGGCAAATTGGTTGCCCAAGATAAATACCAGAAGCCCAAGGAGGAATGGAAGAAACCTCAAACTCAGACAGAAAAAGGTGGAACCTCACAGAGAGGGCGATATGCTGAACAAAAGGAGCAGCATACTAAGCAGAGAGGAGGATATGCTAATAATAATAGGTTTCCTCATACCAGATGTAGAGGAAGAGGAAGAGGTGGAGTAATCACATGCTTCACATGTGGAAAGAACGGGCACAAGTCATTCGAGTGTCCAGAGAAAAAAAAAGAAACTGGAGAGGCTCACATCGCCGAGGCACAAAGGCGAGATGTTGAGACAGAGTACGTTGAAGGTGGAAGATCACTAGTGATGCGAAAATTCCTTTTGACGCTGGAGAAGGAGATGGAGAATCCAGCACAGAGGAACAGTCTTTTTAGGACTACTTGCAAGACCAAGGATAGAGTGTGCAAGGTCATCATGGACAGTGGAAGCACCGATAATCTCGTTTCAACGAGATGGTAGAAAAGCTGGAGCTGGAGACAATTGATCACCCGGAACCATACAAAGTTTCATGGATACAGAATGGACATCAGGTAAATGTCACTAAATAGTGCTTGATTGATATTAATATAGGAGGATATAATGATAAAATTTTATGTGATGTTATTCCTATGGATGTCTGTCATTTATTGTTGGGTAGACCATGGCAATACGATAGAAATGTAATTCATGATGGGAGGATGAACACCTATACCCTGAAGAAGAATGGGAGGACTCACATGTTGTGTCCAATTGAAGATAAAGAGGTGAAGCCGGAAGTAAACAACAGAGTACTTCTCATGAGTGGGAAGGAACTTCTTACAGAAGTTAAGAAGAAGGAGGATCCACAATTCTTTGTGGTTAGAAAACCGAGGATTGTTCTGACTAGCACAAGAGTGGATGATTTGCTAGAAGAAATTCAGGAACTGCTGGAAGAGTTTGCTGATATTGTAGTGGATGAACTTCCTCATTCGTTGCCACCAATGAGGAGCGTGAATCACCATATAGACCTCATACCAGGAGATAGTTTTCCGAACAAAGCCGCGTACAGATTGACGCCGCAGGAGAACGAAGAGGTTAAAAGACAGGTCCAAGAGTTGTTGGACAAAGGCTTGGTCAGGGAAAGCTTGAGTCCATGTGTTGTTCCAACAGTACTCAGTCCGAAGAAAGACAGAGGCTGGAGGATGTGCACTGATTCAAGGGCGATTAATAAGATAACTATCAGGTATAGATTCCCATTGCCAAGAATGGATGATTTGATGGATTTCTTAAGTGGGGCAATTTTTTTTTCAAAAATAGATTTGAAAAGTGGATATCATCAGATTCGTATGAGAGAAGGTGACGAATGGAAAACAACATTCAAGACAAACGAAGGTTTGTATGAATGGCTTGTCATGCCGTTTGGCTTGACGAATGCACCGAGTACCTTTATGAGGTTGATGAATGAA
Organism: Picea engelmannii; assembly: GCA_009831015.1. Taxonomy (NCBI): domain Eukaryota; kingdom Viridiplantae; phylum Streptophyta; class Pinopsida; order Pinales; family Pinaceae; genus Picea; species Picea engelmannii. The sequence goes on from ML777889.1 coordinate 1,205,147, forward strand.
GTCCTGAAGGAATTCATCGTAAAATTTGTCATTGTGTATCTGGATGACATATTGGTTTTCAGCAAGACAAAGGCTGAACATTTGAAGCATTTGGCTATTGTGATGAAGAGATTACAGCAAGAGAAGTTGCTGATAAACATGAAGAAGTCCTCATTCATGAAGACATAACTCATTTATTTGGGGTTTGTTATATCTGCAAATGAGTTGAGGATGGATCCAGATAAGGTGGAGGTAATCAAGAATTGGCCATCACCAAGGAACGTATTCGAGGTGAGGAGTTTTCGTGGAATAGCTAGTTTCTACTGAAAATTCATCAGAAATTTCAGTGGAATTAGTGCAACCATGATGGATACAGTGAAGAAAAGACATAAATCTTTTCATTGGACTAAAGAGGCTGAGAAGAGTTTCAATTTATTGAAACGAAAGATTACAGAGCAACCAATTCTGGTGTTGCCAGATTTTCAAAAGACATTTCAGGTGAAATGTGATGCAAGCGGGTTTGCCATAGGAGCATTCTTGAGTCAGGAAGATAGGCCGATTGCATATTTCAGCGAGAAGCTCAATGAGGCAAAAGAGAAATACTCCACATATGATAAAGAATTCTATGCCATCATACAGACATTGAAGAAATGGAGGCACTATTTGATTCCAAAAGAATTTGTTTTATATAGTGATAACCATGCATTACAATTTGTGACTCAACAGGAGAAATTGAGTCAGAGGCATGTTAAATGGGTAGAATACATGCATAATTTTACATTTGTAATTAAACATATTTCTGGTACTGCTAACAAAGTTGCAGATGCTTTGAGCAAGAAATGTTTGTTGTTGCAGGAGTTCAAAGTCAAGACTTTAGGCTTTGATGATCTTAAGGACATGTATGCAGATGATTCAAACCTTAAGGAAGCTTATGAAGTAGCTGAGAATCCAGTTCTCAGAGACAGAAGCAAGTGGATAGAGTATGTGCTCCAGGGCAGATTGTTGTTTAAAGGCAATCAACTGTGTATTCCAAATTGCTCCATGAGGGAGAACTTGTTGAAGGAGAAGCACAGTGGAGGATTGGCTGGACATTTTTGCCATGATAAGACATTTGCAAAGCTGAGCGAGTCATACTTTTGGCTAGGGATGTGGTCATAAGTCAAGAAGTTTGTGGACAGATGCAAAATTTTCTAGCATTCAAAAGGAAGGAAACCGAATGCGGGATTTTATCAACCATTACCCATACCCGAGAGGCCGTGGGATGAAATTAGCATGGATTTTGTATTGGGATTGCCAAGGACACAAAGGGGTGCTGATTCAATCTTTGGGGTGGTTGACAGGTTCTCTAAGATGGCACACTTCATTCCATGCCAGAAGACCAGTGATGCGACCCACATTGCAAATTTGTTTTTCAAAGAGATTGTTTGACTCCATGGATTTCCAAAAAGAATAGTCTCGGATAGGGACACAAAATTCATAGGGCATTTCTGGAGAACATTGTGGAAGAAGCTAGGAACTAACTTGATGTTTAGTTCTGCTTATCATCCCTAGACGGATGGAAAAATAAAAGTGGTCAACAGAAGTCTGGGAGATTTGTTGAGGAGCTTGGTGAGAGAGCACCATAGCAGTTGGGATAGCATATTACCACAAGCAGAGTTTTCTTACAATGACTCAGTAAATCGAAGCACGGGAAAAATTCCATTTCAGATTGTATATGGAATGCAGCCAAGAGGAGTTTCGGAACTGATGGATTCAGAACAGACTGATACTAGCAGTGCTAGTGCAGGAGAATTCGCTGAAGTGATGAAGGAACTTCACATCTAGGTGAAGGAGCGACTGTTGAAGTCAAGTCAGGAGTACAAGCGCAGAGAAGATCAACATCGGAGACAACTTCAGTTTGAAGTTGGTGATCTGGTTCTGGCACATTTGAGGAAGGAAAGGTTCCCGAGAGGATCATACAACAAGCTGAAGATGAAAAAAATTGGACCATGCAAGGTCCTGAAGAAAATGGGACAGAATGCTTATGAAATCGAGTTACCATATGGGATCGGAATATCTCCGATATTTAATGTTTCGGATTTATACCCATATAGAACTAATGAAGCAGGAGCAGAAGGTGATGATCAACCAGAGGTTCAGTGGCAGAAGCAGATGCCAGTTGCAGAAAAGCCACAGATGGAGCAGATACTGAACAAACGAGTGGGTAAGAAAACCAGGAGGAAAGAATACTTTGAATATTTGGTCAAGTGGAAGGGACACCCAGTTGAAGATGCCAGCTGGGAGACTGAAGCAGAAATTCTGAAGCATGGACATACCGTACAGGAGCTCATGGACAGGAGCCCATGCAAATTTTCAAGCAAGGGAGTATGATGTAGGAGCATCCCTCATGACAAGCAAAACCAACGTGGAAGCATAAGCTAGCTGGAAGACGTCCAGCGAAAGCTTTTGAATTTTTAATTTTCCCTTGAAGTTGATGTGCTGAATATAAATGAGAACATTTAATTTAGGCGCCTTGGAAAGAATGTAATCATACCTCGAGCCATACTCTCGTCTGAAGTAGATAGAGGCATTTATAGTAGTAGTTGCAGGTAGATAGAATTGAATTCTTAGATTAGATAGTTCTCGAAGAAAGAGGGAAAACCGAATATAGACACCCTCATTTTGTATCATTGTAACATTAGCAATAGGAGCAAGAAGAGTCTAGAGCATAGGAGAATAGCAAAGAGCTGTAGAAAAATGCCCATGTATAGATCTTGAATTAATAGAAGAAGTTGATTTAGATTCATGGTTGTTGTTTTATTCTCTGTGTATGTGTGTTGAAAGCTCGGCTTATGAATATTACCTCCTGTTATGCATTCGTTATTATGCTGTGTGTATGATTTCATGCATCGAGATTGAGATCTAAGAGGAAGTGAGGTGAGTTACAATTGTTTCTCCTTTGAGCAAGGATTCCTGCAAGGAGTGCAGTTGAAGTCGTCCACAAGGAGTGAGTTGACAGAAGGCTAGGGAGTTAAACTCTTGTTCTCAAACACTCAGAAGTGAAAGTGGATTGTTGAAGCCGTCCAAGGAGTGCGCAGGCTAAGGGAGAAATTCTCAGTCGTGAAACTAAGCAGAAGTGTTGAAGGACTACTGCTATGGGCATACGCAGAGTCAAAGTAGCCCGAACACTTGAAGTGTTCGCAAGCTTTCCGCAAAGAGTGCCTGCAAAGAACCTCGTTGAGGTCAAAGTGATTTAGCAAAGCTCAGGAAGGATAGGCCTCTGAGTCGCTGAAGACCAGCGTAGATCAGTATGACATGAAGTTAGAAAGAAGCGTCGCAGGTTGGCGAAGCGGCGAAAGAATCTTGTGGGGAGATACTTCTTTCATTTCGTGGATTACACAAGGAAGATCGGATGGTCGAAATCCTCTGAGGAGATTTCGCGAAGTTTCGAGGATTGTTGGATCCTGTAGAAGTGCAAGGAGGTTACGGCGCGAGGGTCCGAGGAGTTTGAAACTCAGGAGAGGCAGGGCCGTTGGTTCAGAGTCACAGGAGCCATCAGATCTACACGTGGTATCATGTATCGGGGACTTGGGAGTTGAAGCCCCAAAAGTTGTGGAGCAAGAGCGGCGAGATCGCGAGATGTGATATCCCTGCAAGATCAGGGTCGTTCATTGAGGAGGACGCGTGTAAAGAGATCCTCATCTCGCATACTCGGGTATTGGAGGACCGAAGAGGAAACCCTTTAGCGTTGCGAGTGGCGAAGTGGCGAGAAGGCTAAGAACCGTCCATATGAGGGGACAGGTGGCAAAGATCGGAGATCTCGCGAACTCGGGAGTTTGTAGAGTGAAATCCAAAGTATTGGGTGTTCAAGGTCGTGAGGCACGAGAACGCAAAGTGTCGAGAGATTGGTAGCCGTCCATCTGAGAGGACAGGTGGCAGAGATCAAGAGATCTCGCGAACTCGGGAGTTCACAGAGTGAAGGCCCAAGTATTGGGTGTTCAAAGTCGCGAGGCGTGAGGACGCGAAGCGGTGAGAGATTGGTAGCCGTCCATCTGAGAGGACAGGTGGTAGAGATCGGAGATCTAGCAAACTCGGGAGTTCGCAGGGTAAAGGCCCAAGTATTGGGTGTGCAAAGTCGTGAGGCGCGAGGACGCGAGGTGACGAAGGACGCGAGAGGATCATAGCCATCCATCTAAGGAGGACAGGTGGTGAGAGATCAGGGGATCTCGCGAACTCGGGAGCTCGCAGGTTGAGAGTCCAAACATTGGCTACTCAAAGTCACGAGGACGCGAGGTAGCGAGGGAAGGATAAACGTTGGATCCAACACACAGAAGGGTCGTTAGATCTATGCGAGGGATCGTGTCTCGAGACCTTGTAAGAAAAGGTTTGAGAATTTGAGCATGGGAGTCGCGAGGTTGCGAGAAGGCGATATCCCGACAGCTGGAGAGCAGTGTGGGCCATAGTGGAGCGCAAGTGGAATACAGGTGGCACAGAGGAATTGTGAATCGCGAAGTGCCAAGGAGCCGAGATTCGTGTGGGCACCGAGTCATGAAGTGCCGAAGAGCCGAGGTCCGTGTGGACGTGTGGCAGAGTATAAGGTGGGACCGCGCATCTTGGGGACTCACAAACTAAGAAGGTGAAAACTCGACGGTTCAACCGAAGGGGTCACGAGGTTACGAGGTTGTGAGAGGCGCTAACATATAATCTTAGCCCACGGTTGCATGAGGAAGGGGCTACACCCGTATCGCTAGATCAGTTATCACAAGATTTAAAAGGAAAAGTTTGGAGGTTTGAATCACGAAATCGGGAGATAGCGAGATTCAACTGACCTCGGAGGAAGATTGTTGTGGGTGCATATTTCCCGGTAGGGAAATAGAAGAACCTTTGAGTTCTTCAGGCCAAGAGAAGAAGGTCCTGTGAGAGCGGACGTGCCTGGGTGGGTGTGTTTGCGTCAAAGAAGAAGAAGACACTAATGGGTGCTTTAGAGCACCTCATGGAAAATAAGGAGGAACAGGTCGATGAAGTTCTTAAAATGAGGGTTATGTGGACCTAGGGTTTTGGAAATATGGATATAGGGTTTTGGCACCTGGGATTCGGTCTAGGGTTTTCTAAAGAGTCATGAAATGTATAAATAGAGGTTTATAAGAGTTGAGAAGGGAGGGGAAATAGTAGTGTTGAGATGTATAAGTGTTATGTCTTAGGGAATTCTTGTATTTTGGGTCTTCAGCTAGGTGCGAAGATTAACTCTGTAGCTAGGTGTGCAGGGTTAGGAGATAAATAAGAGAGAGAGAAGGATATGAAGGTGAGTGCGCAGATAGAACTGTATATTTTCATATATTCTATCAATAAACACAGTTATGTGGACATAGTCGTAGGGAGAGGGTGAACCACATAAAATCTTGTTGTTCCATGTGGTTGATGCTTTGTTATTTACTACCTTTTATGTTGTTATTGCACTGTTATTTTTCATGTTTAATATAAGAAGATATAACTTACTTCATGAAGTTAGAATAACATTGTTAAGAATCTCTGGGCTATTTTGTGTTGTTGTTTTGGAATCATCCTACATTTCCCCTGGTTGTACACACATGTGTTGTTAAGGTCCTAACCCGCACATAGGTAGATCAATGTATTCGGATGTAATAAAGGTCAATATTAATAAGACCTTTCAATAAAATAGAATAAGGCGGATGTAAGAAGACCTAATAGAAGCTTCCGCTTCTAGAAGGA
>ML777889.1:1215855-1232029 GCA_009831015.1 Picea engelmannii
TTTCTGTTGCTATTTCGTATATCATTTCTGTGTATTGTGAAGATTATGCTGGATATTTTACTATTATTCTGTTATTTCTAGCATTTCGTTCCTGTTCTGCATATTTTATATATCTGGTATCTTGCATGTGTCCTACAACCCCCCTATTGCTACATTAGGTGAGACTTCATCTACTTCGCAAGTGTTTTCGTAAGGGCCAGTAGTTAGGGTTTGTTGGTGCATTGTTAGAATTGAAACCTGGGTCTACCCCTGTGCCAATAGAGTAAGTGAAGTCCAGATGTCTGAAGGAGCAGAGAAAGAAATTCGAGACTGTACTGACCCTTGTGATTATCAAAACTAGGTTTAACAAGCTTCAGAGGTATGTATCCAAGTCTGTCAATTCATTGGTTATAATTTATATATGTTCATTTGGTTTCTTACACAGTCTCTAAACTCTGCTCTAGTTTCAGGAAGAATGTCGTCGCGAAATCCAACCACTAGACACTCACCGAGAGCACCAAATATGAAAGAACCAAAGATATGTGAAGGTTCTTCTCTAGGGACTGCAAGGAAATTGGAGTATGCCCATAGGGCAGAGCCTGTTGTCAAAACAACAACAAAGAAAGCTTTCATCTAGCCTCCTACCTTTGGTGATACAGAGGAAAGCACCGGATCCAAGGTAGCGCTCCCACAGTGGGGTGATCTCTTCAACATAATTATCTGAGATGAATTCTCGGATTATATCCCATACAACGACCTGGACATAAGGGCACTCGATGACCAGGTGTTCCCCAACATCCGATGATTGTATTTACACATGGTGGCAAGAAGAACCCCCTTTTTCCCCTGCATAGAGGTTCTGAAATGGCTCATCAACCATACAGACGGGCATAAGTTCTTGATCAACGATGAGAATGGTGGATGCGCAATCTTCCTCCCGACAAAATTCCATAAATACTACAATCTCAGAGACCTAGAGGAGCGGCTCAACACGGACTTCGTGGTGAAGTTCTATTAATTCCATGATACCATCCGGTTTATGGCTTCATGGTGGAAGGAAGATAATAAGTTCACTAACTAGAGCAATGGCTAGTATGGAAAGATTAATCTGAGGGAGACATACATCTATTTGATAGCTCTCATCTACCAGTTATATAGAGAAAAATAATGCTCCAAGTTTTCAGAAGCATGGATGCCTTTGGCACACACAGTTGAAATCATCGGGAGAAGATTCAACTGGGGAGAGACAATATCCAAACAATTAAGCATCTATGTACAACAAGATCAGATGCCAAAAGAAGGAGAGGCACCAACTTTCTACATGGCCTCGTACCTGCTTGATGTCATGTGTGCAAGGAACGTCTTCACTAGCATGAATTTTAGCTAGCATGTTGGAGAGATCCTAGTTCATGTCTACTTCAATGTGCTATGGGAGAACAGGTACAAGAAATCTTACACAATCATCTACGATGAATTCATCGCCCACATTTATTTTATTATTTTTAAGAAGGAATGCCCAAGTCTATCGGTGACAACCAAGAAAATGATAGCCAAGGTAGGACATTGGTACTTGTATGAGCACTCAACCTACATCAGGGTGTTCGGGGCCAATGGAGAACCACATTTCCTACCAGCTCATGTCCCAGACTAACTCATCATGGGAGAAATATGTTATCAGACCATCCTGCAAGGTTATAACACCACCTTGGTCAAAGACAAGAAATGAGTTTTCATACCCTACGGTTTCCATATGGGGTTCTATTTGGTAAAGGATAATTCTAAAGCCAAACAAGATGGGTTGAGACAACTTGAATTCGGGTTCCTGACAGGACGATTCCGCAATCATGACCCTAAAGGCCTGGTCCTCCAACATGATTCACAAGTATCATCCTATTGGACGTATGCTCACGATAAGTTTGAGGACGAAATCTTCATAGAAAATGCCCAGGACTGGGATGAGGTGGTGTAGAGGATGGCCAACCCAAACATGACCAGGTTCAAGGCCATGAGTGTGGATGAACAGGTGGAAACAATACAGTAGTCGACTCAAGAGGCCCTCATATCTAGGGAAGCAATTAGAGCTGTAGAGACAACATATGCATAGAGAAGGGGATTGTTCTTGATGGTCAAGGAACAAAGAGTCATTGATTAGCTGTAGAACGACCCATATCTCATATAGATGATGAGGGTTCCTTCTGACAACCCAATCAAAATTTGAGGAGGACCAAGTGACCCAGATTCGATACAGATTGAAGAAACCACCGAGTCAAATAACCCTAAAGATTCAACACCATAGGTTGGATCACCAGGGGAAGTCTCGACTCAGCCCGAGACATCAAGGAAATCAAGGAGAACAAGTACACCAAATCCCATGTTTGATCTAATAACCGTCTATGATGATGCAGAGATTTCAAAGGTGTCCCTTTCACTCTGATGAAAATCATAGAGGAAACATAACCTGAGAAGGCATCCACCTTGGGCCCTGATGCTTCAATTCAGAGCCACCCGCCGAATGAGAATGAGGTGGAAATTTCCTTAGACGCTAAGCCACTCGACATACTGATAATCCCAATGGATGGCTCGATGGATGAGCCATGATCGCTCAAACAAGAAGGAGAAATCACACAATAGGAAATCGGCGTGTTAATAGTCGATTACCAAGTAAGTACTGAACCTATCCATGATTCCTCAGTTTTGACCAATACGTTACCACTCAATGATAAAAAACTAGAGGCCGAGCCATTGGGACATACAAAAGAGGTTTAGGAACCCAGTCTTGAACAAATATACACCGTCGGGAACCTGGGAAACACTCTTACTTGGGGAGAGAAAAAAATCCCCGAACCTATGGATGAGGTCATCAATATACAAGCCATCGTCTATGACTGAAAGAGGAAATCCATCATGAAGAGAACCACTAATAAAATTAGACTTACTTTGGACAGTTCCATCCTCATCACCACAGAGGATAAATTGATCATCACAGAGCATGCTAAGATGTCCTAGCTTATCGAAACAGGGATGGAAATAACAAATGCCACCCTAGATAGAGAAAAGAAATATGAAGAGGAGTTGACTGTTGCACTAAATGAGTTGGAGCATCTGCACCATTTGGATAAATACTATCAGGACTCAACAAAGGCCACGATATTCTTGAGAAGCGAATTCCAATATGCCTACAACAAATTCATGAGTGAGCGACACCTTTTCACTACAGGGATAGCCAATTTCCAAGAAGACACCCTTATGAGAAGGCACACCAAGGGGTGGAAATAATTTCTTACATCATCATGGTTCAAAAGGGCCTAGACATCGAAGAGCACGACATTTGGGTTCTAAGGGACAACAACATCGACCGTATAAGGAAGTCAACTAAATATTGTGTGAAGATGGCCCAAGAAACTCAGCGGAAGATCCAAGAGAAATGGGTTGATTGTGAAAGGAGCTAGACCAATATCAATTGGACGATGAGAGACATCGGTCTCCCATAATTCGGCACACCTGAGGACTTTGTCGACTTGCATGACATAGTCAAACTACATGAAAAATAAGACTCATCATGGACTACGGAGATAGCAAAGGTGGAAAACATGTCACCAGGTCAAGTACAACAGTTCATGGAGCACCCAATCAAGGCTCAGACAGTGTTACAACAGTTAAGTATCAAAGTAGTCAAGTATCGGGCACAGACAGTGGAGATAAAGGAGATCCTTTCAGCTCCGATGGACCAACACAGATTCCCATATGCCAACACATGCGAGGAACTCTTCGTCAAATGGTCAGAATATGAGAAGAGTCATCGACTCAAGTGAAACCATTTGATGACTCTTAGAATACTGGAATATGAAAGCGCAATGTGGCGATGTTTTGTTTTACTTAGCTTGCACTTTTGATATTTATTTTAGTTAATAATTTGCTATAAATAAGAGTATCGACCTGTTAGTAGGGGTCGATGGTTTTTCCAAAGACCCTCATTTTTGGAATTGTAAATAACTATTTCAGAACTACCTTAATTGAGAAGTCATGTTTAGGACGGGAGAAAAATTTCTATTTTACATGAAAGGCATGTGTGATTGGATCATAAGGAGGAACTACTTCTGAATTTATCTCATGAATGGATACTGTAATGAGTAAGAGTTTCTAAATCTATTGATAAGTTAGTTGATTCAATATTTTTATAGTCCTTATCTCTAATGATGGAAATAAAATCATGGTGTTAATGTGTGACTAGTGATTAGAGCTAAGGAAACTAATTTTATTTCCATCATTTTATTGCATGTATGTTTTCTTTCGATAATTGTGTCTTAGTCAATAATTTAAATACTAGCAAGTTGATGTATTAGTACTAGGCTTGTCGTAGGTGTGAAAATATTTGTCTACATGCTTGAGCACGAGGGTTATCCTAAGCTCAGCCTTCCTCAGTAGTTAAGTTTTATCCCCTTTCCTTTACCCAGCTAGTTTATACCAACACCTATATTTTATTAGACCCATTTATAAGAGCAAATACAAAAAAGAGAACGTTCAGACTAAAGGAGGATTTTTCACGAGAATATATCCTGTAAATCACTACGTAAATCCCATCAATTAATTGACCAGATCATGAGATCTAGAGAACCATTCCACTATCAAACGTTCCAGAGTCTAATTGGTCCTCGATGGTGGGTTTGGTTCTTAATTTTGAGTTAAATGGATTTAGGACCCCTCAACACGGGCCTTGGAGATTAATTACGAAAAAGGAACACCCTAGGAGTCCACAATTAAGTTGTTTTCAGACTCCCTAAATATGATAAGATCACTGAGTGACCTTGTTCCTTTCACACTCGTTAATTGGTCCAGAAAGAAAATCTATTTGGAATAAGTTTAACCCTTCTTTTGGCCAATATATTATCCAGGAAAAAGGTATGCCTCGGGAGACTTGTTTCACCGGGAGATTTCTCCTAAGTTATATTTTATACTTTTTTGGGCTAAGGAGACTAAACTTAGAAAAAGGTTGTGAGTCCATACTTAAGATCTTTTTAGACTCCTTAAAATTGAAAATATCTTCGAGTGATCTTGTCTCAATCACACTCGTTAAAATGGTTTTTAAGGGACATCCTTTCAGTATAAGTTTAACCCTTTTTCGAACCAATTGGACTACTTACGAAAAAGGAACTCCCTGGAGTCTTCTTTTAGTGTTTTTTCAGACTCTCTAAACATGAAAAACCACCAAGCTTTCCTTCTCTGGGCTTGTAAAACTTCACATGGAAGGAGTCTTGTTGTGTCATTCTTAATCATATTGCATGTCTCAACCTTGCGTCTTTGGCCTAATGTCAGCTCCATGTTGCTATCAACTGAACCTTTAAAGTATTCCTTAAATGCAAGCCTTGCAACACTTTTTCCTTTCGATCTGACACCTTGACCTATGGAAGAATTTTCCTCGAGTGTCCTTATCCTGCACATGTCTCCTTGCACTAAGAATCAATATGTTCCATGCACTTGGAACCAGTTTCCTTTCCCACAACACTCGTTCCTCCTTTGTGACGTAGCATTCTTTTTCAAGCTTGTTAAAAATTTGAAAAAGACAAAAAAATCAAATATTCCAAAAAGAGGGGACATGATATATATTCTTTATTTTTGGCAGCAAGATATTTTCCCTTGGACAAAGCACATCTTTCCATTTGTTCACCAAGAATTCGGATCTAGTATGACCTTAGGAAGTTGTTCTCACTATAGAGAGTTGTGTCCTCCTCTGTTTGGTTACTCTTCCAAACATATGGAGAGTTTTTGGTGCCTCCTATATCACAGACTTCTGCCAATATTATGTTTCCTGAGTCTCATCATTTTGTCGTGATTTTTTCCAAGAGAATTTTTATCCAACCTGAGTCATCCATTCTATATTTTATCTCTTGACTTTTATTAGTTGGCCATCCCGAGAGTCCAATAAAGTCCAGATTCAAAATATATGAAGTTTTGTGTCTGATGATCGATATCCTCCAATATTTCCCCGATGACATGTTGAAGACCTCAAAGTAGTGAGTATTACAATCCTATTGTACTCCTACCTAAGTTGTTGAATATCTTGAAGTTGTTTCTTGAGCTATGAAGTCCTCATCTCCAGCCACATGCATCAATGCTTCTTGAAGATGCATATTATATTGTACTTAAATATCATTGAATGATTTTGAGTTGTAGATCCATTGTGTATTTCTCATGAATACACTTTATATAGACATTTATATGACATGTATTTGTAATGTACTTGATTGGAAACCATCATTAGTTCATCCCGAGCATGGGTATGCCTGCCTCAGAGAGATTATTATTGTTTTGCATATGGCACGCTCCCGAGCTCTAGTCTCGGGCTCAATCAACTCTGTGCCTTCCCACTGGTAAAGATATTGTAATGTATTTATGCCATAAATTTCTCTTCTGACCTCACACATTAGGAAGCATTCGTTATAGTCCAAAAATTCTATACCTATGCATACATGGAATTGGCCTTTCCACTTACACAATTTGCCAAATTATTGTTGAGGATCCTTCTTAAAAAACCATTTTTTGGAACATGTATGCTCCTTGCTGAACTACAGCCCACGTACACATGCTAGCTACATACTAGTTATCTCACGTACATACGCAATCTACATGCTAGACAACCCGCGTTTACCTCCAAACGTTGCAAAAAATATATAATTGCAAGAAATTCAGCGGAGTTTACAAGATATAGAGGGTTTCCCAACCATTTTACCCATTGTAACCCATCCCTAAACCGATTAGCTATCTTTTTCTCATATAAAAAGAGGTCTTGGGGTCCCATTTACAACAATAAATAAGATAACAAGGAAACGTTTCCAAAATCCCTTCCCCTTCTAGCCCAAGTTTTGCAACCCTTTCTGAGATTTGGCCTCAACATTCCCCTCCAACCCTTTCCCCTTATACAACCCTTTCCCTTTCCCAAAGAGATCAGTTGGTTGGGAGAGGAAATCATGGGAATGATGCACTTCGAGAAGCAATATAGGATTCCATACCTAGTTCGAGGAGCATTTGTCGATAAGAAGGTTGTAATCTTTATGATCTTCATATTGAATAAAAGAGTTATTTCCTATCCCAATGTATTGTGTCTTTATGCTTTTATTAATTAATTCATCTATGCTTATATCTAAACATTGAAAGTAACAAGTAGAGATTGTATATTTGTAGCATTTCTTTCCTAAGTGTTCTTGTAGGTCATCTTTGGGAGGAGACCCACAATATAGGAGGCTACAAAGGTGAAAGAGGTCTACACTAGATGTTAGGACCAAAGGTACACTTACTGGTCTTATTTCCTCTCTCTTGTCTTTCAGTTTAGATAGTTTTGGGGTAGCTTAGGAATAAAACCATCTTTTAAGGAAGTCATTTCTCTTCATGTACCTTGATCGAGTATAGTAATAGGGGGATTTTCCCCGTTAGCACCTAGAGACACCAAAGTTAGGCATGACACCTTAAATGAATTGAATAGGCCAACCTCACTTATATAAGTAGAGTTCCATGGGTTTCAAAGTTTATATCATGAAAGTCTTTCAAGTGCCAATGAATGCATGTCACACAAGTGTATAAAATCTCACTTTCAAAAGTTTCTTTCTTATTCTTTGAGATGATGTAGAGTAGCGGTGATGTAGTGTCATTATGTTATATTCTTGCCAACTAATGATGCTTCTGAACAATCACCTAATTTCCTCTTATGAGTGAAATTGAGGTGATAATAGTTGACATAATTTATATGACACTTCATGTACATCACATTTCTCACATGCCTATGCAATATTTTACATTCCATCCCAAACATGGAGTAGGTGTTGGTATCATTATTCTAACCCTCCCACCCTTTCATTTACATTTTCATTTCATTTTTATAATATGTTCTTTTTTTTTATCACCTAAAAATTGTTCACTTGTAACATTTACATACGTTCAGTAAAATAAACCATCAAAAAACAAGTTTTCCACCCATTTCACCTCATTTTTCACCTTCGCTAGAACTCCATAAACCCTTGGGGAGAACATTGGTTTTGACCCATTAGGTCTAGCACATATTTTGGGGTATATTTTCACACTATATTGTGATGGTTAGTGTAGTTCTATCACTAATAAAGTGGATTTTTTTATGAACCTTTAACGATCGTCACTATTGTTGCATATATAGTGACTATCACCATACTTTTTTTCATTGGCCCGTAAAAATATCAATTTTGACTATTTCCAACCAAAATTTTGTAGAAATGGAAAGTAGTTATAAGTGGACATTTCTAAACCCAAATTTATATTATTAGCCTTGATATATTCAATTAATCACTATTTTTATGAATATGTCAAGGGGGTTTAACCACTACTTTTATGTCTTTGTCAAGGGTTTTTAATTAACCACTTTATTTATGAATATGTCAATGAGGTTTAACCAATACTTTTCCTATACATAAAGGCTTGAGGTCTCTCCATCCTAGTATGTACATGTTGACAAAAGGTTAACTAGACATGTTTAGTACTCTTTCCTCTTGATAAGTACTTTGGATATTCATGCTACTTGATCGATCAACCAAGGAGGGGATCTACATACACCAGGGAAGTAAAGGACCCTCCCAAGGAGGGGGCCTTGGAGAAATCTTCAACAAGTTTACTCCACAAGTGATTTGTTTGTAATTTTCATTGGATATGAAGGCATTCTTCACAATATTTCAAATCATCTATTTGTGTTTATGGATTTATTTTGTTTGTTTTCCTTCTTTTCTAATTAATAAAATAGGGGCTATCCCCTCTTCCATCTTCCAATTTTACAATCCCTTTAAATTTTTGCACTGGCCATTCTCTACTATACAAACTATTTTCAAAGAAACTAATATTGGATGTATTGAATACAAAGTGTTGGATATGAGATAATATTACTACAATTTTGACTAAGATCATTTTACAGATGTTCCCTCTATTGCATCATTACAACTATCTCTTGTTATAATTTTTGTCGACTTCACCCCTATTGATGAGTAGGGTGTCCTCCCCCTTCAACAAAAAAGAAACCCTACTTGTCTTTAATAAGATATAATAATTATTCCTTTCTTATTACTCTTGCTAGTTATCTTCTCATGAGAGACAAGTAATCAGGAGGAAGAGTGTCAATTGCCTCTGCCATTTCCCCTTTCTAGGGAAAGTTTCTTTATCTTCACTAATGCTTGCTAGTGTTATATCTTTCTTTTCCCTCACTACCCACTACTATTTTAATCTCTTTCTTTATCTTCACTAGTTGTCACTAGTGTTACCTCCTATCTCCCACTTCACCTTTTCTATCTAATGTTAGATTTATCACTAATTTCACACCTAATATTGTTGACGGTGTTGGTCCCCCATTTCAATGAGTGATATTTCATCCTTGTCCCTAATGAGTCATGAGTTGCCTCACCTTTAGTGGGATTTCCTACTTCAACAATAACATCTAAGAATATAATGAATTTTTTTTCTTCTAATTCCATATTAAATTGAATATTCTCTTAATGGTCATTTAGATGTTCCACAAATTTGTTGAGGTTATATTTACCATGTGACAATATTACAATTTGTGGCATCCACGTCTATAACTCAAAATGTTCCATGAAAATATTTTCCATTACTGGAGATAATGAGAACCCCATGGTCATGTTGATGTTTGAATATGTTAGGATTGAAATGACAACCTCACGAGGATATGAATCCCCTTGTGTTTTTATAGAGTTGGTACTCCTATTTGGATAAAAGATATATATTGAATATCTTGGATTAGGAGAATGCTTAGGCAACAAACCCTAGATCTTTATTGCTCTAATTTATACAATAAAATGGTTCTTCAATAACTTGATTTGATCTTTATGTGCAACAAGAAGTCTTCTAACAATAGAAAATATTGAAGGAGGGATTCAACATCATAATTTCTTTGTGATCATAATCACATACACAATCATCTTAGTCACATATAAATGTATCCATATCTTCTTCATGAGAAATAGGAGAGGATAATTTGATCATCTCAAAGAATTTTAAAAGAGTATTACTATTAAGATAAAAAGAGAATTTGATAGATCAATTTCAAATATCTCATACTTAAGACTCAAAGTTATAAGATACAATCGAAATCAACCCCTAAGCAATTCTTTGTGGAGTTTTATTCATGAAAAATGTTCTTCATTACAAAATATTTGACAGTCATGTATATGGCTGTAAATACCAATTATCATATAAGAAAAAATATTTTGAAGAATACAATAATAACACTAAAAAACTTAGCATTGTGCCCAATTCAGAGATTCAATCATAAAGCTATGACAAATAGTGTAGAAGAAGAGAAAGAGTGGAGAAGATGGAGATCTTTCTTCATTGATCAGAAGCTTGGATGTATATTCATGGTTGTACCTTATTCTTCCTATGATATTCTGCCCTGCCCCTTTAATAATTCAGATTCTAGAACCCTTGATGAAGCACTTCTTTTCTTTTTAAAATTAGATTTTCTAACTACTTGAGTAGTTAGGGTTTTTATTTAATTTAATTTCCCGTGCATTTTTCTTCTTGAAGTATTCTCTTTTATTAATTCTTAATTAATATTTTTTAACGAGTTCACATAATTATCATTTGTATATTTAAAATGTGTCATTTTCCTTTTTTAATCTAAGTTTTTAAATAAACTTTTTTTTTCAAAAAATTAATTAATTTCCCTTTAAAAGAGTAGGATTGTATTTTAATTTTATGGAATTTATAGTCAATTTTTTAGCCATATAAATCACTTGATATGTGATATTCATAATTTTATCTTTCCAATGATACAAATGTTTCCCAAATCCGCCGCCCAAATCTCAATATATGAGCTCGTGAAGTTGAGTTGTCACGTAGACCCATTAAAAATGAAGTTGATTGATATTTCAATTTCTGGGGAAAATGTGGCCACTTTCATCCCTTCTAATATGTACCAGCATCTTTTTCGTTGAAATAAATTTCCAAGGATATAAAATTTGCGTTATTCTGACACCCAGAGCTCGAGTTATGGTATTCATAAATTCATGACTCAGGGACCGTCAATCTGATGTCTTGGGAAAATGTGGGCTCTTGATTTTAAATTCGTTTTCATTCATGAATATTCATCCTTTCTTGTGGTAAAATATTATCCCACATGAATAGAATCATTTGAGTTTTAGTATTTTATAATACTAAGTGTTTCATACACTTAGTAAGAAACATTGAAGAGAAGATTATGGAGCTTAATGGGTGGAAGTCCCCTTAGAAAATTGATTAAAAATATTATTTTGCATGCCAAGTCAAGCTTAACCTATGCCTCATCAACACATAAATCAGCCACTAATGTGTCATAGCGTGTCGTCCCTCATAAGCTTCAAAATTTCACCAATGATTAAGTGTCATGTATCTCCCTCCATGAATTGTCATGTGGCACCAATAATAAGTTGCCATGTCATCCAATCTTACATTTCCACTTGTCATCTCTTCATAGGATCGATGTGTCATTACTTGAGTGGATGTTGGATCTCCCATGTGGAATCCCTCCATAAGTTAATTAAATTCCCACATGATCCAACAAATCATTTCCATATGTCATGAGGTGAATGATTAGTAATAAAAAAATAGGAAATAAGTTTAAGTGTGGGAGAGTGAATGAAAGGTTAAGTGAAGGAGAGGGGAATTTTTAGGGTTTCAAAAGTGAGGGGGGGGGATTTAGGTGGTGGAGGAGGGGAAGTTTGAGGGTTTCGGAAGTGAGGGGGGGTGGGAATGTAGGTGGCAGAGGTTAGGGGGTGATGTAGGATGAGTTAAGGGGGGCGGGATGTAGGGAGTATGAGGGTTGTCAGGTTTGTGGGTTGGCAGGGATGAGGGATGTGAGGGGGTAGAGAATGTGAGTCCACGAGTCCAATACACTTGAAATTAAAATAAGTATGAATTGGTAAGAGGATGAGAGGGGGTTGGGTAATAAAATAAAACTAACAGTGGGAAGAGGGGAAATAAAGGATAAGAAGAAGAAGGGAAAGGTGTGTGGGTTGGTAAAGGAGGTGAACCCACAATGGTGTAAGTAGATTTTTCATGGGTTATGAACCCGTAAGAAGAAACGTTTATGGGTATTGAGCCCAAAAATTTGAAGAAAACAAGGGTCTTGGGCCCAAAAATTTAAATGTAATTTCAAAGAAATCATCTTCGTTCCATATGGAATATGCGCTTTTTATCGCTTAAACAAAAACCTGGATATCTTAAGCATACAAACTCAGATTTCAGATACAAAAAATGCATGGTGCAACTGAGACTAAGGGATAAAGCATGGACTTGTGATCTTTCAAAAAAATATTCTTTTGAAATCATTTATTTTATGAATCCAAGAGCGGGGAAATAGAAATGACCAAATTTTGGTCAACAACTAGCTCTAATTGTGGGACAGTGACCCCCGATGGGTTGCTGAGAACACTAAAATCTCAAGACCAGTTTCCTTCTCCATTGGGTTATAGAATCATCTTCAAAATATATTCCTGTAATTCTTCTTCTTTCATGAATTTATCTTGGTAACTGTCTTATTCTAAAAAACTGAACTAAAGAAACTAAATATGTACATACATGATGTACCTACCCTACCTTACTTGGAAGAAAGGGGCACCTTAGGTGTAGGTAAATTTCTAGTGGAGCCATTCAAACATTGACCTTATTTGTGGAATGAACTCCATCACTATGGAACATACTGAAACTTGTACTAATGAGTCACAGGCACTCTCAATATGTACTGAATAAATACTGAACAAGGTGTTTTAAGGATTTGATTGCGTTACTTCGCCAACAATGCTTTGGAACCATAATTCAACGAACTCAATTATTTTCTGCTTAAGAATATTATCGTCTTTGATTGGATGAGGAGTTTCCAATCTTAGAATGCATTCATATTTCTCCTTATTTCCAACCACTTACAAGGTTCTTGATTCATCAACTTGTCTTGAAAAGACTCTTCCTTCATGTAATGGTCATCTTACTCATCTTTCTTCTCAAGATTCATTTCTTTCACCAATTTTTCTTGATGCAAGTGCTCTTGCAAATTTTCATCATTTTTTGCAAGGATAAAATCTTCTTGTATTTTTGGTGAAGGCTCCTTAATTTCATTATTGAACTTGCTACTCAAAATATTATCGTATGGAGTATATGAGAGGCTGAATTTTTCTTCTTGCAAATTGAAATTTTCATCTTCATCATCAACAATATGACATGACTTAGAAAATTCATCCAATCTTTGATTAGATTATTCTTCAAAATTAGTCACTTCATTATATTGTGTCCATATGGGAGAGGGTGGGTGGGTGGGTAGCAGCATTAAAAGCATCAACAAAAAAATATGAATGAACTCTTGGGATGAACTTTTCTACAAATGGATTTTCTAACATATCCCAACTAGTAATGGAGCTGGGCATTAATGAGCTATACCATTCAAGAGAATCCTCTTGTAGAGTTTGTAAAAATAATCTACATGTAACATTGTTCTCAATGAGTTTGGAATTATGACATATACTTTTGAAATTAAACAAGTGCTTCTATGGATATTTTGAAGTATCCCCAAATAATGTAGAAAACGTTTTCATATGAATATGAGACATTTGAAAATCTACTTCTGGTAGATTTAATGGGGTTTTATGAAATCACCTACTTCTTTGAATAATTATTTTCTTTGTTGAGTCTCTTGAAACCATTGATGAGATCGGTTAAGAAGGTAAAGGAGCATCATGACATGAATGAAGTTCTTCATAGGAGTCAAAATACACATATTATTGAAAATTTTTAGTCTTTCCAATAGAGTTTCCAGGGAGTTCATTCTCTCAAATATTTTGTGATTCTTGGGTCTTTTTAAGGTTATAAAAAAGGTGCAACATCTTTCAATAATCCTTTTGTAAATCCCTTGCATCTAGAACAAGCAATAATCTTTTTGAATTTTCTTTTCAAAACCTTGAACCATGGATATTATGGGTTCTCAATCAAATATGAAGCAGAGCCTCACATATCTTGAAAACAAATGGTTCCTCAGTATGGTCGCAAAAAATGTTGACGTTTGAATCTATTAGGAACAAAATAACAACCTCATGAGGATATGGATCCCCCTGCATTTTTATAGAGATGGTACTCCTCTTTGGATAAAAGATATATCTTGAATATCTTGGATTAGGGGAATGCTTAGGAAACAAACAGTAGATCTTTATTACTCAAATTTATCCAATAAAATGGTTCTTCAATAACCTGATCTAATCTTTATGTGCACCAAGAAGTCTTCTAACAATAGAAAAGATTGAAGGAGGGCTTCAACATCAGAATTTCTTTGTGATCATCATCACATACACAATCATCTTAGTCACATATAAATGCATCCATATCTTCTTCATGAGAAATAGGAGAGAATAATTTGATCATCTCAAAGAATTTTAAAAGAGTATTACTATTAAGATAAAAAGAGAATTTGATAGATCAATTTCAAATATCTCATACTTAATACTCAAAGTTACAAGATACAATCGAAATCAACCCCGTAGCAATTCTTTATGGAGTTTTATTCATGAAAAATGTTCTTCATTACAAAATATTTGACAATCATGTATATGGATGTAAATACCCATTATCATATAAGAAAAAGTATTTTGAAGAATACAAGAATAACACTAAAAAACTTAGCCGTGTGCCCAATTCAAAGATTCAAGCATAAAGCTATGAGAAATGGTGTAGAAGGAGAGAAAGAGTGGAGAAGATGGAGATCTCTCTTCATTGATCAGAAGCTTGGTTGTATATTAATGATTGTACCTTCTTCTTCCTATGATCTTCTTCCCTTCCCCTTTGATAACTTTGATACTGGAACCCTTGATGAAGCACTTCTTTTCTTTTTAAAATTAGATGTTCTAACTACTTGAGTAGCTAGGGTTTTTATTTTCTTTAATTTCCTATACATTTTTATTCTTGAAGAATTCTCTTTAATTAATGCCTCATTAAATTTTTTTAATGAGTTCACATCATTATCATTCGTATATTTAAAATGTATCATTTTCCTTTTTTAATAAGAGTTTTTAAATAAACTTTTGTTTTCAAAAAATTAATTAATTTCCCTTTAAAAGAGTAGGACTGTATTTTAATTTTCTCTAAGTGATGGTCAACTTTTCAACCATATAAATCACTTGACATGTTATCTTAATTGCTTTATCTTTCCAACTATATAAATTTTTCCCAAATCTGTCGCCCAAATCTCAATATTTGAGCTCGTGAAGTTGAGTTGTCACGCAGACCCATTAAAAATGAATTTCACTAGTATTTCCATTTATGGAGAAAATGTGGCCACTTTCAGTCCTTCTAACATGTATTGACATCTTATTGGTCGAAATACCTTTCCAACAGTATAATTTTTTTGCAATTCTGACACCCAAAGCTCAAGTTGTGGTCTTCAGAAATTCGTGACTTAGGGACCGATGATCTGATGTCTTAGGAAAATTTGGACTCTTGATTTTAAATTCGTTTTCATTCATGAAAAATTATCCTTTCTTGTGGTAAAATATTTTTTTTTTTAACAAAATCGGTTATGGGGTTTTTTATTATAGAAGAGGCAGAGGGGGCTGCCAACCCTTACAGATTCAAAACTGAGCTATTGTTCCGGGTGCATATTCTTACTAGTGCACCTTACATTCCTAATACTATTACTTGRAAATCTAAAATTCTTGATACAGTCTTGAAGCAATACATGCCGGAGGCTACCGCTACTAAACTTGACCAACAAACAGGCTTTGAAAACCCCAATCGATTCTGTGCCTTGCATCCTAGCATCCTTTGCAGGGTTAACGGGCTGTCTTGGAGGCAACATCAGTCATGGCATCCGAAATATTGCTCAGGGCAGAGGTGAGCCCTTCCACCTTTTGCTCCAGCGCAACGAGCCTTTTCCCAAGATCACCCAGCAAGTTTGCAGCATCTTTTAGACCGGCTTGGAGTTCGTCCGATAAGTCATCTTTAATATCCTGCAACTCAATTGACAGCATTTCCCACTTATGCCTTGCTGTAGTGGCTTTGATGCTCTCCATCTCAGACCTGAGGAGCTCGATTCGTTCCTGAGCTGAGAGGCTCGGCTTGGACGCAGAAGCCTTATCCATCGCGCTGAAGATTCGGGGCAGGAGGAGGCCGAAGGGGAACGCGAGAACACAAAGGATGGAGCCTGAATGAGCAG
>ML777889.1:1236435-1253415 GCA_009831015.1 Picea engelmannii
TCTACCTCCACGCATATTCTGGCGCAACTGTACTGTCCGTGATTGTCAGCTCTGTCTATGTACCTGCCCACTCCATTCCCTATCCGTTGAAGAGATTCTGAGTCCCAGCAATGCATCGGGAGGTTAGGTAACCGGACCCACACTGGCACTTCTTTGGGCGTGTCCACCATGGGGTCAAAATCCGGGGTCCATTTGTTCAAATAAAGACCCTGCGAGCCCATGAAATAGGGGCCGTTCCTGAAAATTAGGTCGCGGTCCTCTTCAGAAATAAATTCAAACACGAAATATCCTCTCCCGACAGGGTAGCAGGTAACCCCATGTGCCAGATTTGGTTTCCAGTTGCATTGGATCCAATCGTCAGTGGTTTTGGAGGACGGCCATAGACCCATGAACTGCCCCACGAGGCCTCGCTGGGCCAGAGCCAGGGCGATCTGCATAGGTCTTTCTTCAGACAGAGCTATTTCAGGAATATCCTCAAGCTTCTTGATGAATTTCGGGATCGCTGGAGCCGTCGTTTTCTTCCCGCAGCTGTTGATCAGTCTCGAGAATGCCTCTTTGCACGGGATCGGCGGAGGAGGGGCCGACCCCCCACTCCCTGGCGCCGCCATTGGACCTCCCAGCCCGATCACGCTGTTAAAACCCTAGCTCGCAGAGCAGCACCATCTTGTAATCCTTACTTTTTTCTTGTGGTAAAATATTGTCCCGCATGTATGTAATCATTTGATTTTTAATATTATATAATGCTAAGTGTTTCATACACTTAGTAAGAAACATTGAAGAGAAGATTATGGAGCTTAATGGGTTGACCTCCCCTTATAAAATTGATTAAAAATATAATTTTGCATGCCAAGTTAATCTCAACCTATGCCTAATTAACATATACATCAACCACTTATCTTTCAACACGTGTCATCACTCATAAACTACCAAATGTCCCCAATGATTAAGTATTATTTGTCTCCCTACATGAATTGCCATATTTGTCTCCCTACATGCACTGCCATATGGCACCAATAATAATCGTAGGCTACCACTTTCCATCTCTTCATAGGCGCCATGTTTCATTACTTGAGTGGATGTTGGATATCCCATGTGGCATCCCTCCATAAGTTAATTACATTCCCATGTGTCCATTATGGCACCAATAATAATCGTAGACTACCACTTGGCATCTCTTCATAGGCGCCACGTGTCATTACTTAAGTGGATGTTGGATCTCCCATATGGCATCCCTCCATAAGTTAATTACATTTCCATATGTCCAACAGATGATTTCCATATGTCATGAGGTGAATGGTTAGTAATAAAAAAATAGGAAATAAGTTTAATTGTGATATGGGTTAAGTGTGGAGAGTGAACAGAAGGTTAATGATTAAGTGTTATTTGTTTCTCTACATGAACTGCCATAGAGCACCAATAATAATCGTAGGCTACCACTTGTCATCTCTTCATAGGCACCATGTGTCATTACTTGAGTGGATGTTGGATCTCCCATGTGGCATCCCTCCATAAGTTAATTGCATTCCCATATGTCTAATGAATGATTTCCATATGTCATGAGGTGAATGGTTAGTAATAAAAAAAATATGAAATAAGTTTAATTGTGAAATGGGTTAAGTGTGGGAGAGTGAACCGAAGGTTAAGTGAGGGGGAGGGGAAGTTTGAGGGTGCCGGAAGTGAGGGGAATGTAGGTCACGGAGGTTAGGGGGTGACGTAGGATGAGGTAAGGGTGATGTAGGATGAGATATCTTATCAAACTTCTTCCACAACATCTTTTGGGAAATGATTTATACCAATCTTTATGCTACAAATATATTGGGATTTTATTTCTAATGCCATGGTGAAACGGTGAAACCTATACCTCTTTCTAACTCGTGGATCAAGTTTTACTCAAGTTCTTGATTGGATGTTATTCACTCGTTTAATCCTAGGCTATTGTTATTTCATGTTACTACAATTGTTTCGTTCCTCCCTATTATCATTATGCACTGACCCGACCCCACCCCACTCCACTCCACTCCAGTGCTTTATTTTTGCATTAGATAAATGTTAACTAATTGAGATTATTTTTGCATGTGAATAAATTTTCACTTGAGTTTGAAGTGGTTTAAATTAAATTAAAATAATTAGGAAGGAAGATGCTTTACTTAATGAAAATAAAAAATTATAATAGATATATAAATTGGGCAATTTTTTTTTAATGCAGTTATCCTATTATAATATATAATGGATTTTATATATGCTAAAATTAAAAATCTCATCAAAATAATTAAAAAGAAATATAATTGTATTTAAAACTAAAATTTTATTATATTAAAAATAATGATGTGTTATGTTTATAAAATTAATAAATTAAATTAAAAAACATAAAAACATTTAAAATAAAATAAATATTATCATAAAATAGTGATTATAAATTTGTAAACCTTGATTATTTTTATGTTAGAAAGAAAAACTAACATAAAAATAAAAATAAAAATAAATAAATAAAATTTATTTTGTGAGATTCATAATTTCAATACATGTAAAATCTCATAATTCCATAATGTCATTTTCTAATTGGACTGAATATTCATAAGAATGATGGGTTGGATGGACTCAATATATAATGTGTTTGAGATGGAAGTTTGACTTTAAAGAAGAAAATTTCCCAGTAATAATTTACTAAACAAAAATCCATATCATAAGAATGATGAATTAGATCAAACTGGATATATAATGTGCCTCATATGAAAGTTTGACTTTAAAAAGAATTTCCAAATAATAACTTACTAATTTGAAAACATATGAATAAAATAAAAAGTGTTTTCTACATTACTCATGTAGGAAATCTCATAATTAAAAGATCTCATAATTACAAGGATGTGATATGAAAAAAAATAAAAACAAAAAGTATTTCCTACATGAGTAGTGTAGGAAATCCCATAATTAGGAGATCTCATAATTACATGGAAGTGATATAAAACAATTTATGCTTTCCTACATAAGTAGTGTAGGAAAGCCCATAATTAGGAGATCTCATAATTACATGGAAGTGATATAAAACAATTTATGTCATGTGATGTTATATAAGTTTAATGGAGTGATGGGTGTGGATTTAATGAAGTGAGGGATTTCATAATGTATATTTATTACTTTGTATGTATTTATCTAATTTATATTAGATTGATTTAAAATATTTGTGTAATAAGTTAGTTTTTATGTATATTATAATAAAAGATATTTTTAAGGTTGATATTGAAAATGTACCATCTTGACAAAACTTTACATTTTAGAAGATGGTAGTTTTGAAAAATATGGAAATGTGAGGTCATGTGAAACCTAAGATACTATAGAAATAAACTTTCAGTTTTCACTTACATGCAATTATGAGGTCTTATTTTACAGAGACTTATCAATAGAGAAAATTTTAAGGATCCATACTTATCTTAAGTGTAGAAACTTCGACAAATATTATTAATTCAAGTAAAATATTTTTACCCTGTAATATTTGGGCAAATCATTTTTGAAAAAAAATAGAAATTTACTAATATATTTTGGAAAAAATGGAAATTAGCCCAATAGCCAAATATATCTCTTAACATTTTCAGAAAGGTGGAAATACTATGTTTTTATACCAAATTTGTATTTTTGAGAAATTAATGGAGTTTATAAGATGCAGGAATGCCAACAAAGCATTAAATGTGATTTGTCATGATATGAACACCAATCTTTCTCTATAACCATTCATTTAAGTGCATTTGATTTTCAACGCATGCATTTCTAAGGTGCAATAAGATTCAAGGAATATTCTTATTTAAAGAAAAGATTAAATCATATGTCAAACTTATAAAATCTTTTGTTTTCAATGATAATGCAAATTAACAACTTTTTTTAATAGTATCTTTGCATATATATCTATGTCTATCTCTTACCTTATATGTGCATCTTGCAACTTGAAACTTAAATATAACAAACACTATAATACTTTACTAATTGAATGAAAATGGGTGCATTCATCAAATTAAACCATGCTTATGAAATCATAATGGAAATCAATCAACAATTCATTACACTATACCATGTACAATTATTATGCAGGAATATTCCTAGCCAAATTAACAATCTTGCACAAAGTTGTATTTTTACAATTAGTTAGTTCTATTTTGCATTTTACTATTTTATATTTTATACAATAGACAATTTAGGGTTCAATCATAAGATCTAACCACACTGAAAGGTGTGCCACATCATGATCTATCATCTCTCATTTATTTTTCATTTATTCAGTCTTCAACCTATTCTCAGTGTGCATTTTCATAAAAATATTCATATTTTTTTTAAATGCAAAAAATTGTCAAATTTAGTGAAAAAGACTTTTGGCAGATTGAAAGTGTGCATGTGGGGATGAATAAGAAGATTTTGAGATATGGGAATTTTTAAACATTATGACATACTACAATCATCTCCTTCACACATGTCTTTTGTGCCGTTTAATGAGCCACTCAACACATATTTTTCACTGTGTTAAAATTATATTTTAAAATATTTTTGCACAACATCAAGTTTTAGGGTTCAAATTCAAAATATAGAATTGTAAGAAAGTTATAAATGTCAAATTACATCTCCAAGTTTAATTACTTAATTGGATAAGAATTGAATCTTGGCAGTTTGTTCACAATAAATGAAATTAAGATTTTGTTGTTTTGGAAAATTTATTGTAGGTGTTTGGAGATTTATTTAAAAAGTATGAAACATAAATTTAAAAAAAAATATTTGTAACTTCATATTGATATGATTTTATTTTATTTGGTATGTTTTTATGATGTGCATTTCCCTAAACCAAGTTGAACTAATTTGTATCATGTTTTAAATTAAAAAATATAATTTTTTATTTTATTTTAATTAAGTTAAAATAACCACAATGAATTTTTAAGTTATCACTAAATAAATTAATGTATTTTAGAATATATGAATTATTTTAATTTTTATATCATTAAAAATAAAATAAGGATTTTCCAAGTCATATGTCTAAATTTTATTTACATGCCTATGAAGGTTCATTGTGGGTTATGATAATTACTCAACATCCCTTGTATTTACATAGAGAGATGCCATATCAAGGAGGATTAATGGAAGACAAGAGAGAATATTTAATGTAAGAAATCAGATATCTACGTTTGAGGTTGTAAAGTTAAATTTGATGAAGTGGATAGTTGTAAATGTAGGTTTTTTTAAAATAATTTATTTARATGAGAATTTGTAAAATAAAAATCTAAAGTAGTATTAATTTAAATAAAATAAGTTTGTTTTTTATAATTTTATATTTTTTTTTTGTTGTGTATTAAAAATTTAATTTGTTAAATGTGATTGTAAATTAATTTTGTTGTGTATTTTTTATCTACAAAATCTTAAGATTCACATCAAATTATAAAGTAGTATTAATTTAAATAAAATAAGTTTGTTTTTTATAATTTTATATTTTTTTTTGTTGTGTATTAAAAATTTAATTTGTTAAATGTGATTGTAAATTAATTTTGTTGTGTATTTTTTATCTACAAAATCTTAAGATTCACATCAAATTAGAGTTAGAAAGAAGAAAATATCGATAGTTTCTTTTCTTGTAAACTTTCATAATTTAATAGTTTGTACAATTTTGTAAAATTTGAAGTAATGGAAAATTGAATGGAATAATTTTTTATAAGTTGCAGTAGATTTTGAATTTTTATTTTTATAAAACTTTAAAACAAGTAAGAAAAAAA
Organism: Picea engelmannii; assembly: GCA_009831015.1. Lineage (NCBI taxonomy): Eukaryota > Viridiplantae > Streptophyta > Pinopsida > Pinales > Pinaceae > Picea > Picea engelmannii. The sequence continues at coordinate 1,242,177 of ML777889.1, forward strand.
ACCATGTACCTATTTGTACTAGTGGATGTTTTCTCAAATTTCAATTTCAAGTTCCCAAGTTCACATACAAACACAAACCAAAAGACCTAGTAGGTAATGGTATTTTTAAGACAATTCTACTTTATGAGTTATCACAAGAAAATTACTCACAAGAAGAATGATTAGATAATTATAAACAATCATTAATAATACAAAATTATTATATCAGGACATAAATAATTTAATATAAAAATAAAATATTCATAAATATTAAAATAAAGAATTCACGATACTTATTACACAAAAATAGATACATATATTAATCAATGGTACAATGTTTGCAATTCCAAACTTGGGTGCACATATCCTCATCCCTAATCCATGACAATGATGGACATGATCACATCACATTGGTGTGAATCCCATGGAAAGTGTACTTATACATGATATTGAAGGTTATTATACAAATCGTAGAATCTAAATGTTGGACCCACTTTCCATTTACCAAGAGGTTGAGTCTAGTGGATTGAACCTAAAGTTGGATGATATATATTAGGAATAGTTGGCCATGTATAGAAAACATATAGCTTCTTCATGATCCCAAGAGGTATAGAATGTATTGCAATAAGTTAAAAAGCAACCATGATACTTTTATATGAACATGGCATTTCCATATAAGCTTCACTACATATCATGTTCTAAGACCTTATGTGATTGAAAACTTTGTAGGAAATAAGATGAATATTGTGACAATGTACTCGATGTGAGTGAAAGACTCCATGATATGATGATAATGCATTGTTTGTTCCATATTCTAAAGATATAGATAATATAATAGTCACAAATTCGTCATCATATTCTTTGGAAAGAAGTTGGAAAGTGATGTGGTTTACATCATTCATAGAAGCAAAACAGAAAAAATGATTCTCCCTTTCAAGTGTTGGTGTCCCACCTTTTAATATAGCTCGTAGTAAAGAAAGCATTAACAATGCCTACAAAAAAAAGAATATAATATTACATAGTATAACATTGAAAATGTATTATATGAAACGAAACCACACACACACACACTTATACTCAACATCAATGGATTTACTTGGTATCAATAACCTTGTTTTATGTACAACACCTCCAGTGGACACAAATTCACATATTTTGAGATATGGTGGTGATTGGTATCTACCTAGTACCAATAAAATACACATGACTTTCATATATTAAGTCAATGTAAGAAGATCTAATAGAATCTTTCGCTTCTAGAAAGATATTCCTCTAGAATGTTCTTTAGAAGATATAATTAGTATAAATAAGAGTAGGAGGCATGAGAGAGCTTTGTCTTTAGAATTATTGTAATAGAGATTTTCTCTGCTAGAGGTTTCCCCCTCGAAGAGGCAAGTGAACATTGTTTTCTTTGAATAAAGGTATTATTTATGGTATTTTGCTTCTCAATATTTTGTTATTCCATTGATATCTATTGAGTATTCATGCTTCTGCATATTATATTACATATAGTACCTTACAAGGGATATCAGAGAACTTTCCTTGGTAGGAATTATGGGTAAATTTTTTTCCAGGGTAGAGACATGTACTACCAATGTATTTAAAGCACAAAGACTTGTCATTCAATGGGTAAAACTTTGGTGGGGAAAACTATATGCAGGTGATAAAAATGATTTCATGGGGTTTCCTAGAAACCAAAGTTTCTCCCTTGTTGGAAACCTTTGTAACCATTGTCAGTACCCATCAAGTAGTACCACATCAGACATAATATGTAAATTACCATCACTCCCACGTACTGGAAGGTATATTGGGAGTCCCCTATGTATCCTAAAAAGATCCCTAGATCAACCGATCGACTGCCTAACTACTATAGTGCCACCCAGAATAACACTCTGGAAGATACTCTCTAGTACATGGGTAATCAGGTAGTATGACTAAGGGTACGGTTGATCCTCCTTAGTTGGTTCCCTGATATATTGGGCCAAGTACTACTATTTGACCTTCCATGTATATTAGAGAATTATAGCACAGGGAAAAACCTTGTCCATAGGCACCCTGCAAACCCTAACCTAGGGGGAACATACCATACAAGGAACAAAAAGGATATTTTGGCCACACAACCTTGCCTCTTGCATTATGGTTGTGAAATTACTACACATTTTTTTCTATTAAGAATTTGGGCATTTTGTCACTACAGTATTATTCGGGTCAGAGTATAACTCCTCGGAAATTATAAAAAAATGAAACAAAAAAAAAGTGGTCACGCCAACACCCTTATTTGGGACCTATCCCATTGGACTCCTCTCTTCACCCTAATCACAGTGGACCTTTCATTTTTAAGTCTATTTTTTTCTCATGGGCCCAACCCCCTTCCCAACACTCTTCTTTGTGACCCATCCCATTGGACTCCCCTTTTCGCCCTGATCGTTGTGGTACCTATCACTTATAAGCCCTTTTTTTGTGGTCCCACCCACCCTTCCTGACACCCTTGTTTGACACGTATCCCATTACATTCCTCTTTTCACCTTGATCACCATCATATATATCATTTCTCCATGTTTTTTATGTGGACCCACTTCCCCTCCCTAACACCCCTCTTTCTCAAATGGTCACCACTGGAAACCAATAAATCCTTCACTTGCAAAAAGAATCCAAACAACACAAGGAAAATATCCAGAGAGTGACTTCGGACATTGCTTCCACCGATTACAAATTGGAAACCTTCGAGGCCAATGTTATGGGAAAATTTGTAGCAGTTAAAGGTGAATTGGACTCCCTCACCACCGCTCTTAACCAATGGTTAAAATAGTCCCATGGCTCTCCCTCCTATGAAAAACCTTCAAATTATGAAGGTGACGACTCATACCATAATATGGCCTTTCATTCCAACTCCCTTCATCGTGACCCTGATCTTCCCAGAGTTGAGATGAACAAATTTAATGGATCGGATCACTCAAATGGAACATTATTTATCATTGGATGGAATTATTGATGAGATGTCCAAAATTCGTTATGGTGTCCTCTATCTGGATCTTGAACATTAGAAATAGTGGAAATGGAATAGAAATGCATGCCAAGGATATGTTGCTTAGACACAATTTTTTGCAAATCTTTATGAAAAATTTGACATTGACACAAACTATCTAGGTCGTTTGACCAATTTGAAACAATCTAGCATAGTCGAAGACTTTATATTTTCCTTTTAACACTTGGATTTACGAATGGAGGGAATGTTAGATGATTTCTTCATGGAATGATTTATCAGTGGCCTCAAGGATTAAATTTACACTCATGTCCTAATTGATCGCACTCAAACTTGGTTGGAAGCTACTCAATGAGCCAAGGAATCCTAAAACATTGTATCCACCAAGAATAGTAAAGCCTCCTTTATTCCTTGCACTTGACCTACCAATCCTGCCACTCATCTCAAGATCCAAAAATTAACTCAGGAAGAAATGGTTGAATGCCAACTCAAGCACCTTTTACTATAATTTTGATGAAAAATATTTTCTAGGGCACAAGTGTAAAGAACATAAACTTTTTATGGTCATTTCAGAGGATTTTTTTTATGAATATGTTGAGGATTCACCTGAGGAAGCACTACCCCAGCAAGATGAGATTAACATGGCTTATGATCATCCCAAAGTTGAACCATTGATTTCACTGAATGCTCTCAATGGATTTTATGCTTCCCAAACCCTCAAATTGATTTGTTACATTAAGCAAAGGAAAGTCACCATCTCAGTTGACAGTGATAAAACTCATAATTTCATTCACTTTTTCGTTTCACAAGAAATCAAATGTTATATCCGTGTTTTCAACAATTTTCAAATCATGATTGCCAATGTTGGTTCAATGAAATTTGGGGGGCGTTGTGAAAATGTGTGCCTACAAATTGGTCTGTATAACTTGAAATATCACATGTTTTCTATTGACATGGGTGGTTGTGACATTGTGCTTGGTGCCAACTGGCTACACACTCTAGGCCCCATAACCATAGATTTAAGGATTTGACTACGCAATTCCAACAGGAAGGCCAATAGTATAAATTCCAAGGCATTACAGTAGGATCATCAGAGATCATCAATTTCCACCACATGGAAACATTACTCAAAAAGGTCATTCTAGCATAATTTCCCAACTCCATTCCATTCAAGTAGTTGAGACTCCCTTTGTGCACCCCGATGTTCAATCTATCCTTTCCCAACATCACACTATTTTCCAAACTCCCCCAGGGAATTCCCCCCTCATGCAACGACCATTTCCATTGTAATCCTTTAATTATGGGAAGTCTTCCTCCCAATTTTCTCCCTTATTTCCATCCCTTTTATATAAAAAAAATAAAGTGAGAAAATTGTCCAAGAATTGCTAGAAGCAGGTGTTATATGCCATAGTACCATCCCCCATTCTTCCCCTATTCTCATGGTCCTTAAGAAAGAAGGGACTTGGTGATTGTGTCCTGATTTTAGTGCCCTAACAAACTTACCATCAAGGACAAATTTCTCATTTCTATCATAGATGACCTTTTGGATAAGCCGAGTGGGGATCAATACTTTACCAAACTTGACCTTCATTATGGATACCACCAGATAAGTATGAAAGAGGAAGACATTCCCAAGACTTCATTTCACACTCATGAGGGCCATTATGAGTTCTTGATCATTCCCTTTGGTCTCTATAATGCCCCCTCAATTTTTCAAAGTCTAATGAATCATGTATTTCATCCTTTCCTCTATTACTTTATGTTAGTATTGTTTGATGATATTCTCATCTATAGTAAAACTTGGAAATCCCATCTCACCCATGTGGATCAAGTTCTCCATCTCCTCTCCAAGCACATAATTATCCTCAAACAGTCTAAATGTGATTTTGGCATCTCAAAAGTTGAGTACTTGGGTCATATTGTTGGCAGGGATGGTATATGGGTGGATCCTAAGAAAATTGAAGCTATGCATAATTTTCCTCACCCTAAAAATCTTAAAATTATGCGTGGTTTCTTGGGTTTAATGCAATATTATTGCAAGTTTGTTCATAATTATGGAAAAATCATGGCTCCTCTCACAACTCTCCTTAAAAAGAATGCTTTTAGTTCGACTCTAGTCACTGACCAATCCTTCCAAGCCTTGAAAGAAGTTATGTGCACAACTTCTATATTGGCCCTACCTGATTTCACTGAGACCTTGTTCTAGAATGTGATGCATTAGGGAGATGAATCAAGGCAGTCCTTATGCAACATGGATGACCTTTGGATTTCACCAAAAAAAATTGTCAAAGCAACATTTGGGCCAATTGATCTATGAAAAGGAGATGTTGGCTATTTTGCATGCAGTGGATCACTGGAACCCTTATCTATTAGGACTCTGCTTCCAAATTAAAATGGATCATCAAAGCCTCAAGTACTTTATGGAACAACAGATTTCATCCCCGAAACAACAAAAATGTGTGAGCAAGATGTTTGTATATGATTATGAAATCATTTAAAAGAAAGGAAAAGAAAATGTGTTGGTTGATGGTCTTTCCATGAAATATGAAGAAGAAGGGTCCATACTTTCCTTCTCATTCCTTGTCGACGATTGGCTTTAGGATTTTCATTAGGAATGGTTCCAAGGCCCCAAAAGTTCCATCCTAATCCAACAATTTCAACAGGATATCCATGCTACTATAGGGTACTCTTGGAATAATGACAAGTTTCGCTATAAAGGTCACCTACGTTTAAGAAAACAAATGGCCCTTAAATCCATGATGCTCTATGAGTTTCATGCTTCACCTATCATAGGTCATTCGGGTTTTACCAAAACTTATTAATGGGTAAAGTGTTCTTTATTATGGGACGATATGAAATAGGACATACACACCTTTGTGGTTGAATGTGATACTTGTCAATGCAATAAGGGTGAGACTGTCAAACCTCTGGGAACACTCCAACCGCTTCCACTTCCACCTACTATTTGGACAAATATTTTTATGGATTTCATTATTGGCTTACCCAAATTAGGAAATAAGTCAGTCTTCATGGTGGTATTCAATTGTCTTTCCAAATATACTCAATTATGTGTTCTTCAACACTCGTTCACAACATCCACAGTGGCTCAAAGTTTTATAGATAATATCTTCAAACTCCATGGAATGCCTCATTCTAGTGTTTCTTACCGAGATCCAAATTTTACGAGCAATTTCTGGCAAGAATTATTCATTCTCTAGGGAACCTAATTGCATCTCAGCACAACCTATCATCCTCAAATTCATGGACAAATGGAAGCGGTCAACATATGTTTAGAAAAATATTCGAGGTGTTTTGCATTGGATGGACAACAACAATGGGTTTAGTGGTTGCCACTAGTTGAATGGTGGTACAACACCTCTTACCATACTGCCACTCGCATGACTCCCTTTGAAGCAGTGTATGGACATAAGCCACCATCGATTATTTCATACATGTCGGGTGTCTCAAAGGTTCATAAGGTTGACCACAATCTTACAGTTATCATGACCATTCTCCATACTCTCAAAGAAAATTTGGTCGTGGATTAGAACCGCATGAAGCAACAGGCAGATCAAGGTCATTTTGAACGTCAATTTGTTGAAGGGGGCCAGGTGTTTCTCCATATACAATCGTACAATAAGAATTCACTAAAATCCCAACAATGTCAGAAAATTGCCCCCAAATTTTATGGTCCTTATACTATTCTCAAATGCATGGGACAAGTGGCATATTAGTTAGACTTTCCCAATCACTTCAACCTACATCATTTTTTCCATGTCTCATACCTAAATAAAGTGATTGGCACCAATTGTCACACCCAGACCAATCTACAAGAGTTGGATGAAGAAGTCTCCATTTGGTTACAACCACAAGTTGTATTGGATGAGCATGAGTATTGTCTCCATCATCACACCATCAAGGAAGTTTTAGTTCAATGGAAGATACTCCACCAGAATATTCCACTTGGGAGTCAACTACCATTTTGGAACAATTTCCTCATCTTAAGCCTGGAGGACAAAGAAATTTTTCAAAGGGGAGGGCATGTTAGGGACCTAACCTCTCTAACCACTCACGTATATAGAATAATATAGTTTCCATGTAATAAAGTCTAACATTAGTCAATAAGGTATATTTAATAAATATGAACAAATTAATGTAAGACGACCTAATATAAGCTTCCTCTTCTAGAAAGATCTTCCTCTAGAATGTTCTTTAGAAGATAGAATTAGTATAAATAAGAGTAGCATGCATGAGAAAGATTTGTATTGAGAATTATTGTAATAGAGGTCTTCTCTACTGGAGGTTTCCCCCTCGAAGAGGCAAGTGAACATTTTTTCTTTGAATAAAGGTATTATTTCTGGTATTTCTCTTCTCAATATTTTTTTGTTCCATTGATATTTGTTGAATATTACTTCTTTTGCATATTATATTACATCCAATACCTTAGAAAGTCCTATAATTATTATCAAAGATATAATTTTAAAATTATATTCTAATTATTAGAATCCTAATTAGAAGTAGTATGAACAAGGTAATGAACATAATTGGAGATATGATAAGTAGGTGAAACAATTTTATAAGAACAATATTGCATGGTGGTCCCATAAATTAATATGTGATGAGAATATATATATATATATATATATATATATATATATACCCTAGTAAAGATATATTCTGGTGAAACCTATAAATGTTGATGAAAGATATGCATGTATTACTAATTATGTAATGCCTCAACTATAATCCCCAGTTTAATTAATTCTTAATGTAGATATAATGTATGGTTGTGGACAAGTGATGTATATTTGAATTGTATTTATAAATTTTAATAAATAAAATGTGATGCCAATTTCTAGAGGACATGGGAAAGAGACAAGGGATGAGTAATCCACAAGAGAGGAGGGGTCTAAAAAGGGGAGTTTTATTTACGAGTTTAATTCCCAAATCCTTTTCCTATTTTTAATATTTTGAGTGAACCTTCTAATTTTCCCTTGAGTGTGGAAGATCCCAATGATTGAATACCTTTAAGATGGTGGGTGTGAGAAGTCACATCCCATATTTATTGGGAGCATGGGGATGAGTAAAATCAGTTTGGGGAAGAGTGTAAGTCAATAAAGAAAACAAAATATAGGGAGTTTGTATGTCCAAGGGGGAAGTTTTAGATAGTCACATTTTTGCATGAGAGAGAAGAAACAACAACAGAGAAGAGTGCATTGGAGCTAGAAAAATAATGGGGGGTGAATTCTAGAGAATTTTTCGAGCTGAATATTTAAGAAGAATTGTTTTGGGCTTGCAGAAGAACTAGGTTTTCATGCCTTAAGAGTGAATTGTCATGAGAGTTGCACTTAATCAACAAGTTATTATTATTCTTTCCTAATAGTTTTCTTGACAGTGAGTTCCCTTAAGTTCCTAATAGTGAGATTCCTGGTTACATGGGACAAGATCTCTGTGTCATCCAGTAGTACCAGTTGTCTTATCGCATCCATCCCTTCAAGGATGAGGCAGTGTGTGATGTGACCCTCTTGATGTTTGTGATGTTATTTTGGGCCAACCATTTATGTGTAAACGTCAAGATTTTTATGAGTCTAAAACCCGTAGTGTCATTATTACTCTGGGGGGTTAGCTCTACAACATACCAGAGGTATTTTTGACTACTATTCGATCAAAACAGTGTTGCAAAGTAATATATCATAATGAAAAATTAATCATCTTCACAGTCTCTTCAAAGGACGCACAGAAGGCCACTACAAACACTACACCCTCAACACCTTCTATCCAGCAGAAGCAGATTGCAGAAGAGAAAGAAGATATTGTTTCTTCACCTACAATGGTGCCTACACAATGCCCCATCAAGCCTAGAGACAACAGGTTGGTGGAAAAAATTCAACCCCACCAACAACAGGTTCGTGACAACCTTCCACTAACCAAGTAGCACAACTTCTCCAAAAAGGCATGCAGCTCACTAAGATTCCTATTCATAAAATGTTTTCCCCTCTTCCTCGGGCACTCAAAGTAATGGAGAACATTACTTCCTAAGGGGGGAGGATTGCTCCAGGTGGATATTTATGGCCACCCACTTGTTCCAAATTCCAACTAGCTCATCTTAACAGTTTTCAGTTCAGTATGTTTCTCTGTAATGGGGAAATTTCTTTGTAATTGTGATTTCTACACTTACAGGGCTATCATGAAGCCCTACATAGCATCCAGGTGGATATTAGTGGCCATCCACCTATTCCAATGGGATTATTTTGGACTTTTTCATGTCAGTACATCTTTATGTACTTCTAGGGTCGTTTTGGGGCTCTAAACAATGTTTTCTTATCTTGTCATAGTCAAACTTAAGACAAAGTCAGAGTTTGATATCCTAATGCATAGTTCTCAAAAGTACCTTTCCAACGGGATATCATGTGCCTAAAACGAATATCATGTGCCTAAAATTTTGGCGCTTCATCTCCTAGGGTTAGGTTTTTGGATGTCTAAGGTTTTGGAATTCATGTTTATCGTAAAAAGGCCTTCAGGACCTCATTGTAATCATCTTATTGTGAAAGAGCGTATTCGTCACATCTCTTCTTAGAGATAAATATTCCACCATTCTAGTGAGTCTTGCACTCTGTATTTTTATAGTCTCTATACATTTATTTCATTAATAGAAATCATGTATTGTTGTATTTCTTTGTTTCTGGCAATTTTTATGTGTATTTAATTATAACATCTCTGCTTTCATTTTGTTCTGACAATAATCTGGATCAATGGCATCAGAGTAGGCCGATCTTGATCGTTTTTCAGTGCATGTCCCCGACGAGATCCGAGTATAGCAAGTTGGGTCTCGATCTTGTCTCTCTTGAGAAAAATCACTCTTACATGCACAAGAAAACCTCTATGGGGGTAGAAAATAAAACTGGTGAAGCAGAAGATTCTATTAACCTGTTTCTTGAGCAATCTCTCGCCCAACAAAGGTACAAAATGATGGAGAATTTTTCCCACATCCTTCAACACTTGTTGATAGCAATAGGTGCATATTCATCAAGCAACCACTTTGGAGGTATATCTCCCTTCAAGGAACAACTTAATTTTGATATTCTCATATTTTAAGGTGATATAGATGCAGATGCCTTAGAAAAATGGTTGAATATGCTAGAATTTTATTTCTCTGTTCGTAATTTTTCTAACGTGGAAAAGCTCACCTTCATACTCCTCAAGGATCTCACCCATGTCAAACATTGGTGGGAACTTGCTCAGAGCAAAGTTCCACAAAGGAATATGGAATATATGGGGCTGATCCCACTTGTAATTTTGTTGTGGATGTGGTCAAGGAACAATATTACCATGTTGATAACTATGAAGACCAGTACATGAGATGGACCACATTGTGGAAAGAGAAGATCCAAATAGTGTCAGAGTTCACAAATACTTTAGATACCTTGCACACCAAGCTGGGCATCAAAAAATATGAGTGGCATCTATTTCTAAAATATTGTGGGGCTTTGCATAGGTACATCCAAGCTAAAATGGATTTCCTAAACATCTCATCATTGGGATCTTCCTATCAATATGTTGTCAAAATCGAGCAGAAATTTAGGCACCAAAAAAAATGGGATTTTGGGTTTGCAAATCCACAGCAACCAAAGCATGGTAAAGATGGCCCTAACCAACATACTTCTAAAAACCATTCCAAGACACACAAAAATAATGGTAAAGGAAAGATGAAGAATGACACTAGGAAGTGGTGTGACTTCCACAAAATCCCCTGGAAAAACACCGGTGAATGTCACTTGAAACAGTCAATGGTGGTCGAGGTCAAAGACAAGGATTTGAACCCTAATTTGGAATATGATCTAGAAAATATGAAAAATAGACAGATCATTGACACAGACCCTACGACTATTGTTGTGACTACAACAATTCAACTAGAAGAACCAGTAGATCCTAAAGAGGGGGAGTGCCTCTTCCATTCAAAGATGTGGGTGAAGGGGACCCCATTGCATTTCACTATTGATATCAAGAGCCAGAAAAACCTCATCTCAGTTGATGTTTTCAAACAGTTGGGGTTGTTGACAAAACCACACCTGTAGTCATATAACATCGGGTGGCTTCACCAGGGATGATATCTCTATGTCAGCAGCAGTGTCGCATGTTGTTTGGGCTTCAAAACGTCATACAAATATCACTCATTACCATACATTTTTCACCTATGCTTCCATTATATCACTCATTATTCACCACCATGTCACTTCATTTTCCCTATTGTTCACCATTAATGGGTCTCATTTATAT
>ML777889.1:1260374-1282140 GCA_009831015.1 Picea engelmannii
CCAAGACACCTTTATGTGGCACTCTATGTTCAAATTCGAATTTGAGGAGATCATGGAGAGATTATTGAGAAGATCATGGAGGATATCATGGACCTCATGGAGAATATCATGGAGGATAGGGTTATGTGTCTAGATGGTTGAGATATGTATGGAACTAAAGAGAGATTAGTGGATCACATTTATGAGTTTGTTATCATAGCTCTTGTATAAATAGGAATACAATCTCCTCCATTTGTAATCCCGAAGTTTGTAATCTTAGAATTAGAGAGAGTTGTAATCTTAGAGTCGGTTTTGGAGATTTTGAAATAAAGAATCATACTTTGATTTTGTTGCCTCCACATTTGAGTCTCCTTTGAAGTGGTGTGTTTGTGGAGTTATGGAGGGCCCCCATGGCCTCACTTGCATACCTATTTTAATTTAGATGTTGTAAGCTTGTGAATTTTGATTAGGAATATGTTTTCGATGAGTTTGATTTCAAGTATGGTTGATTTGAACGAGACTTTGTGAGTTGAGTCGTTGTAAGGGGACTGGAGTTTCCAACGAATCTTAGGAATTAGATAACAGATTTTAGTGTGTGTAAGAGATTCTGTGAGTTGAGTCCTTGTAAGGGGATTAGAATCTCAGGCAAACATAAGCACTCTGTTTTTAGTAGGTAAATTTGTTTAAATTGCAGAGGTGTTTAAGTGAGAAGGAACCAAAGTATAATCTCTTGTAAAAGAGTATTGGCTCCTGTTACATCAAACCCTCGTGAGAAGGAACCAAAGTACAATCTCTTGTAAAAGAGTATTGGCTCTTGCTACATCAAACCCTCCTTTAGGTAGTTGAATATTTCTAGATCTATATATTTTAGGTAGCTCTTCTAAGTTTACCTTCCCGGGTTGACATTAAATTGAACTCTGATTGACATCATCAATTAGAACTAAACACATGTCTTATGGAATCCAACCCTTCAAGGATGAGGTAGTGTGTGATGTTTCCCCTCTTGATGTATGTGATGTTGTTTTTGGCCAACCATATATGTGGAAACTTCATGATGTTTATGAGTCTCGACCCTGTAGAGTCATTATTACTCTAGGGGGTCAAATCTACAGGATACCATAGGTAGTTCTGACTATTGTTCCACCAAAATTATGTCGCAAGGTAATCTCTCATATTTAAAAATTCATCCTCTTCACAGTTTGTTCAAAGGATGCACAAAAGGCCACTACAACCACTATAGCCTCAACACCTTCTATCCAGAAGAAGCATATTGCATAAGAAAAAGAAGATATTGCTTCTTCACCTACAATGGTGCCTACACAATGCCTCGTCAAGCCCAAAGACAATAGGTTGGTGGAAAAAATTCAACCCCACCAGCAACAGGTTCTTGACAACCTTCGACAAACCAAGCAATGCAAATTCTCCAACAAGGCACGCATATAACTAAGTTTTAAAACACTCTCCCCTCTTCCTCAATAACTCAATGCAATGGATACCATTTCTTCCTAATGGGGGAGGATTGATCTAGGTGGATATTGGTGGCCACCCAGCTGTTCCAAATTCCAATTGGCTCATCTTGACAGTTTTAAGTTCAACACGTTTCTTTGTAATGGGGGCATTTATTTGTAATTGTGGGTTCTTCACTTACAGGGCTATCTTGAAGCCCTACATAGTATACAGGTGGATATTGGTGGTCACCCACCTATTCCAACTGGCTTATTTTGGAATTTGTCATGTCAATATGTATTTATGTACTTCTAGGGTTGTTTTGGGGATCTAAACAATGTTTTCTTGGCTTTCCATAGTCAAATTGTAGACAAATTCAGAGTTTGATGACATAATGCGTATTTCTCAAAAATACCTTTCCAATGGGCTAGCATGTGCCTAAAATGGAGATCGTATGCAAAAGTTACAACCCTGGGAAGTTAATGTACTAACTAAGCCCAACGTGGCCCACGCGACTTTTGTTGCTTCATCTCCTAGGGTTATTTCTTTGGATGTATAGGGTTTTGGAATTCATTTTTATCATAAAATGGTCTTCAGAGCCTCATTGTAATCATCTTCTTGCGAATAAGCGTAGTCGTCACATCTCTTCTCAGAGATAAATCTTCCACCATTCTAGCGAGTCTTGCACTTTGTATTTTTACAATCTCTGTACATTTCTTTCATTAATAGAAATCATGTATCATTGTATTTCTCTGTTTCTGGCAATTTTTATGTGTATTTCGTTATAATATCTCTGCTTTTATTTAATTCCTAAAATAATCCGGATCAATAGTCAATAGGGCGGTCACCTAATAGTCAAGAATAGTTGGATGATGGATCAACTAGAAAAGTAATCGACTAGATGTTGGATGACTGGATGGTCGAGTTGACTAGGAAATTCAAATAACCAATGAGACAATGTGAATTTGTCAGAAATAGATACAGTTACTAACTATTATTTGTGGACCAGATATTCCCCATTTCAAGGAAATTGGTTAGATTGGAAGACTATAAATAAAGGACCTCATGGGTCAATTATATGTGTGTTGTGACATGTGTGAAATGATGTATTTAATGTTCATTGTGAAGTTTTAATCACAATGTGTTGTTCTTAAGTGTTGAAATGGTGTATTTAGACACCACTAATCTTATTGGAGTATTATTACTTATTTTTTGTTTATGTAGATTCTATTTTTTTCTTTTCAAGTTTACCCCCAATACCAACATTTAATAGTGGCCTTGGCTATGCTAATATTTTTACAGGGCATCAAAATGTCCATCTTATAGAAGCAAAAAAACAAAACCGTGACCATGCTTGGTGGAGAGAGACCCTATCATGTAATCCATGGAGATAGAATCCTAGGTATTTTCTGGTGTAGGAAGATGAGTGTACATCCCCAACTTCTTTATGGTCAGCTTCGCGATGGAACATGAAGTGAATGACATGATGTACTAGCCAACATATTGTTGAATCTTGGGCTATTAGAAATTATTTTGAAGTATTTCTATTGTCTTATCCACCCTAAACTTCTCTTCCACCCAACTATAATGTTCCTCCAAAATTAGCTTTGCACTCTCACTTGAAGGAACACAAAGATGGTCGAGATAGTACAATAGTGCATCCTGGATGTGGAAGTCCAGATATTGTTTCCTGACACCCAAGGTCTAATAAGTAGTAGTAGATTTAGAGTCACTATTGTATAATTGTGTACATCTAGAGGTATCATGTCCACAATAGTTAAGAACTATGTTTAGGGCCACAAATGAGGGCCGACTGAGGCAATCAACAACATGGTTTGAACTACCCTTATTATACTTAATATTCAGGTGGAATTTTTGTAGGTATGAGGACCATTTATTATTGTGGTCATTCAATATTTTTCCTTGTGTCTACATTAATTTCAGAGGCTTGTGATCAATATAGATGACCATTTCCTTTCCCAAAATATAATTCTTCCATTGTCAACATGCCTACATAATGGAGTACATCTCTTTATCATAGGTGGTAAAACTATGAAAAACATTAGACAATGTTTCGCTATGATAGGAAATCAGATGTCCATGTTGAGTGCGGAAAAAACCAATAGCATAGCTATATGAATCTATTGTTATCTTGAACCTTGTTTAGAATAGAGGCAGTGTTTCATATCCAAGAATGTTTTTTGTTTTGATTCATACCAAGAAAACTTGGCTTTACCCCCTCTTTTGGTCACTTGACTTCAGCACCCCCCTTTGTCACTTGGATTTATCCCCCCCTTGGTCACTTGGGTTTATCTCCCCACTTGATCATTTGACTTAAGGTCCAAGCTATGTGAGACAAAACCAACATGAACCTGTGGTAGAATTTGGAAAGGCCCAAGAATTTACAGAGTCATTAGGGTTGGCCAATTGCGAATAAATTGGATCTTGGATGGGTCCACATGCACCCCATGTTCATCCATGATGTATCCTAAGTATTGGATTATTTTCATGTTGAATGAGCATTTATCTAGGTTGGCATATAACTTGTGTTGTCGTAGGGTTCTTAGGACCTATTAAATGTGATGCAAGTTCTCTACCTAGGTCAGGATAAATATGAGAATGCCATCCAAATATACCACCACAAAAGAGTATGTGAACGACCACAATATATCATCCATTATCCTCACGAATTTTTTTTGAACATTATTCAATCCAAAATGCATGACCAACAACTCAAATAGGACTTCTTTATAAATTTTGAAGGATGTCTTCCATACATCAGTTGATTCTGTTGGAACCTGGTGATAACCCAACTTCATATCGATCTTGATGAAAAACTTGGTGCCCTTGAGCTAATCAAGAAGATCATCAATTTATGGGATCGAGTATTAGTTCTTGAAAGTGATTCTATTTAGGGAATTATAATCAATACAAATTAGCCATGTTCCATACTTCTTCTTCACTAACACAATTGGGATCACATGAGGTGAGGAGATTGGTCAAATGTGTCCCTTAAGGATGAGCTCATGAATTTGATGTTTTTTTTCCTCATTCTCCAAATGAGATCATTTTTATATTGGACCATTTGGAAAGGGATCATGAGGCATAAAATCAATGGGATGTTTGACCCGACAATGTGGTGGAACCCCTACATCTAAAGAAAAGAGGTCTATATATTCCTCTACAAGCTTGTCCACCAATTTTTTCTTTGTAAAGACACTATTTTGAATTTTTGTTGGTCACAGTGACCTTTCATTACTCTTCTGATCAAAACATAAAGAGGACAAACTTCATAGTCTGTGAGATTATTTTTCATCACTATTTTTCCAATATCAATGAAATTAGAGTAGTTGAAACTACCTCGGGTAACCTGTAGGATTGACCCCCCATATTGATATTGACACTACGGGGTCAGGACTCATAAATAATAACTAGACTTATTTGTGATTCTTTTGTTTGGTCTACCAATTATTGATATGAGATTGTTTCCTATTGGTCAATGCTTCTATTTTCTGGCTCTTTTAGATGTTGAATACCACTTATGTATGTCCCAGTTCTAGTGTTGAGGATCTCAACAATTTCTATTACTCCATCAGTGTCTAGAGATAGATTTGGTTCTTGAACTTGTTCCACTATAGCTAGAGGAGAGTGCAATTGTTCCTTATTGACACACCTTCTTGTTGGTTCTTGTGAATTTTCCACATTGTTACTTTAAAGTTCATTGGTTTCACCCTTTTCTACTCCATTGATTTCTATAGAATGTTCCTCTAATTTTGTTTTGGTAGACGTTGTATGTGATTGGTCATGCAGTTCTTATGAAGGTATGAATGGGTCTAGTTCCAAAGAGTTTTCCTTCCTTTGAACATTCTCAATAATTTCATTTGTTGCATTGATTTACGAACATGTTTATGAATCTTCATGTTGTTCTTATAAAGATGGAAACAAGGTTGATTGTTGTTCAAAATTTGTGGTTTCCATCCTTTTTGCATTTTCATAGTTATTCCTTTCATGTTTCAAACCTTTATGCTCTCTTTTTGCATTAATGAGTATAACATCTTCCTCAGTTCTCACATTTGCATTTGGAGCTCTATTGGATTCTTTGTTTTTTCATCTACTTTTATTGGCAGGTTTATTGTTCTTGTCTCATTATTTGTTCGAAACATCCCAACAACATATGTTATTGGAACAATAATTGGATTTATTTGTGATTCTTATGTTTGGTATACCAAATATGGATATGCGATTGTTTCATGTTGGTCAATGCTTCTTCTTTCTATCTCTTTTAGATCTTGAACACGCATTATATGTGTTCCATTAATAGTGCAAAGACTTGCAACAACTTTTGTTACTCCATCAAGATCTAGAGTTGGATATTTTTCTTGACCTTGTTCCTCCACAGCTGGAGGAGAGTGTGATTGTTCCTAGTTCACACACAAGCTTGTTGGTTCTTGTGAATTTTCCACTCTGTTACTTTCAAATTATGTGTTTTCACCCTTTTCCAGTCCATTGATAGATATGGTATCTTCCTCTGTTTTTGTTTCAATTGTTGTTGTAAGTGATTGGTCATGCAATTATTTTAAAGGTATCATTGGGTTTGCTTCGCAAGCATTTTCTTCTTGTGAATAGTCTCAAAAAATTATTTTTTTGCATTGATATCTGAGTAGGTATGTAGATATTCATGTTCTTCTTCTAAAGCTAGGGACAAAGTTGATTGTTGCTCATCATTTGTTCTTTCTGTCCATTATGTATTTTTATCAATATTACTTTCATGTTACAAACCTTTAGCCTCTTTTGCAACATTAACAAGTAGAAAATCTTCCTCAATTCTCATGTTATCATTTGGAGATATTTTGGATTCTTTTTTGTTTTCATCTGTTGTATGTACCTCATTATTTGTTGGAAACATCTGATAAAATTTTGTTATTGGATCGATAACTAGACTTCTGTGTGATTCTTTGTTTAGTTTACCAATGATGGATACAATATTGTTTCTTATTCATCAATGATTATTCTTTCTAGATATTTTAGATCTTGAATACCACTTATACATGTTCCAGTTATAGTGGAAAGGCTCTCAACAATTTTTGTTACTCCATCAATATCTAGTGATGGATCTATTTCTTGACCTTGTTCCTATACAACTGAAGGAAAATGTAATTGTTCCTTTTTGACACACATACTTACTGATTTTTGTGCATTTTCAACATCATTACCTTCAAGTTATGTGGCTTCACCTTTTGTTTCTTTTTAGTCGCTACCATATGTGAGTGCTCATGCAATTTTTTTGAAGGTTTGTTGTCAAGTATGTTGCCTATTCATTTTCTTTTTTGGCAAGTATCCCGACAACTTTTGTTGTTGTAGCAGTGGTTTTATTTTCAATGTGACTGCTTTTAGATTCCCCAATTCTTGCATCATGTTTTACTTGATAAGTGTTTAGGACATATGATTCAATTGTTTCATTAGTGATGGGAACTGTAATGATTTTTTTGTGACTCTTCCAATGGTATAGTTTGTTTTTCTATAATTGCATGATCCTTTGTTGGAAAATTCTCAACAACTTCTTGTGTTGCATTGGGGGTTTAAGCCATGGATGGTTCTCCACATAATTTTATATAAGATAATTCCATGTGTTCATGAACATTAATTTTTCTATGAAAATCCCTATTCTCAATATTAATGCATCCAAGTTTGATAAGTATTACACAATTGATTTATGTGTCATTGTCTCCATCTTCCTATTTTGTTTCATTTGTGTATTGATCTGCATGATATTCTTCATCCCATTTTTTTTTTCTACAGTTTACTCTGTTGTCTCTTTGTTGTCTATTGTGGGAAGGCTAGGAGCAATATATGTTGTTGGATTAGTTTATGATATCCCACTTTTTTAAATCAAATAAGGAATAGAGACCAATGGTTGCTTATCAACATTTGTGATTTTTGGCTTCTGTGCATATTTTAAATTGGTGCTTTCATGTTCCATAGTTTCCTTGTATTTTACAACACTGACAATCATGGTAGCTAAATTTGTTTCTATTTCAATTGCTAGAGTTATTTTTGGCACTTTGGTCTGTCCTTGTATGGATGTTATTGCCTCTCTTGCCTAAGTAGTGTCTCTAATAGAAATGTTACCAACTTATTCAGGTTCTTCAAAGGTAGCTATATATATATGTGTGTGTGTGTGTGTGTGTGTGTGTGTGTGTGTGTGTGTGATTGTTCTCTAGTAGCAAAGGCCTTGGAAAGATCTTTTGCTTCCTTAGAAGGAGTTGTAACTGAATGCAGTGGTTCCTATTTTCTCTCTTTAAGTGATTTCTAACTTATAGGTTTTATTTAAGTAAATGATATGGATGTCAATGGTCTTGCATCATTTTTGTCTGATTTAGATTCATGAAGAGGGTTGGTTTTTTATTTAAGAGTATGGGAATATGTTAAACTTTTTCCAAACTTGTCAAGAGAATCATGATAATCATGTTGGCAAGATTCCTGGATGTGCACTCATTTGTAGCTCTTTTGAGGTTGCATATTCTTCAGAAGATTCAAAATTGCATAAATATGTACTTTCCCATCTTTATTACTCTTTTCATTGTCTATTGAAATTTTGGAACTAAGTACCTCCGAACTAAACTAAAATTTTTGTATGAGAGATTCCTTTCAAAGATAATAAATTGAAGATGAAATTATTGTTCTGTCCCACAGAGAATGGTGTTTCCATCTCTAGATCCATTGTAGCAACACTAATAAAATTGTTCCTAGTATGTTATGGGCACACGTGTCAATGCTCATATTCTATCATATTATTAGCAGTAAGCAAATTGTGTTTTACATGGAGAAATAACCAACATAGAGAAGAAGTAAAAGCGTTCCTATGCAAACATGAATCAAAAGGGAGAATTGTGTGTAGCTACAAGAAAACATACAAACACCTCTAAAGCATTCAAAATAACATCACATATTGTGCATAATTACATCACATATCCTATCGTTTTTTTAGGATTCCCTCGAAATTTTCCTGTAGTTGATTTTAGACCCAATTCTCCTATGATTGGTCATGCAAGTGGCCATGACTACCACTGAAGGTAGTTCTATTTTAGATTTTACTTCATAAATATTGACTAAGGAGAATTACTGAATGAGGGGGATCATTTGTAAAATGATTGTTTAATTGAAATAATTTCTGAGAGTGTCTTTGAGTTGATGTGATCATTGTATCTTACAATGGCATGAAATCTATCCTCATGGATACACTTTGGTGGGGAATTTTTCACTTCATACCATCTTCTGGCATATATTTCATACCAACATAAGTAGATGGAAAAGTGGAACTTGTAGATCTTTACACACAAGCTACAAATTTATGGGTTATGCCAGAACACCTTCTAT
Organism: Picea engelmannii; assembly: GCA_009831015.1. NCBI lineage: Eukaryota > Viridiplantae > Streptophyta > Pinopsida > Pinales > Pinaceae > Picea > Picea engelmannii. The sequence continues at coordinate 1,269,177 of ML777889.1, forward strand.
TATATTGTCCATCATATGGCATATGAATTATATAAGATATTAACCAATCCAACATATAGTGACAAGGAAGAACACTTCTTTACAAAAGTTGTGAACCCTTTTAGGTTTATAATCATGATTTAGGGGAGTTTATGGACAATGAGGGATCCTCACCTCCTCCAACACCAATGAACGGAGAAAAGGGAGAATCCCTCATGGCCAAAGTTTCTCCATTGGAAAAATTCTAAAATAAGGAGGACACCTATGAATTTGTTTTGACATAATTCTAATGGAGTAGTTGCAAAAAATTTCATAGGTAGGGTTGCACATGCACATATGAGGCATTGGAAGTAATACCACACTCTCTCTTACATAAAGTCAATTTGGGTGATGTTGGGAACTTTGGAAACCAAGACACTCTTGATGGGCTATCTAGTAATCCTATGGGACATGACATTTTTTTCTTGGTTAAGGAGGAAGGTGTGGATTTCCCAAATTTATTTTAAACAATCCAAGCCAAGCCATATGCTAGTGCTGTAGCAATTGGTTCATTAAAAATTTAAAGTGTCTAGATAATTTGGCTCATGTTGCAATTTAAGTTAATTTCCAAAAATATCTTTAGGATATTAAACATTTGAAATTATAGAGGAGTAGTTCAACTCCCATGGAAATAAAAAAAATTGACATGCAAATATGGATATGGGCAGAATTTGAAATTTCCTTGTTGCCATTAAACCAATCTGGTAGTAAATTATTTGATGCTTTCCTTTCTCCTAGAGCACAACCACATGTGTTGGAATTCCTTTAAGTTAGTCATAACAGAAGGAAAAACAATGTAAAAGGATGTCAATTGGTAGATATGCATGAGATGGAGCATGATGTCATTGATAATAATATAAAGGATGCACGAGAAAGAAGGTATGGTTAAGTATTTACAAAGTGTCTATGTTTCATACAAAGAGATTTGGAAATGGATGGGCTACTATACTGAAATTAATTATAGTTACAAAATCATCCATAAAATGTAGAATTTAGGGTGCTAGAAGCTCTCATGAAAATACAAAATCTCAAATGAAGTGTCATACTGCAAGGAAAAGGACAGTGGTTGATTTTGATGGAGAATATTATTTCTAGTGTATTTCTCAATGTTGATTTGTATAGAGAGGAGACCGTTGATTGAGAGTGGTTGGGAGGAAATATTTATATACCTGGATTTGTCTATTTCTGCTAGAAACAAATTTATATATATGTATATATATATATATATATATATATATATATATATATATATATATATATATATGAAACCACCTGAAGGTAACTACCAGAGATGAATTCAAGTCTTCATTCACCCTTCAACCTCACTCACAAGTGTGATCTCTGTCCAATCCACTCATAAATAGCATGGGTATGTGTTAGATCTCTCATTTCTATAGGAAGGTAGGCACTCTCCCAAATTTCTTAGCATAGTATGATTGTGCTACTTAAACTTATGGGCATAGCTCTTAAGTATTTTTGGTTTTCTTAGTTAAAAATTTCTCCCTTTGGGTATCTATCCTACCATTTCCTTCCACCAATGCTCTAACCATAGTCAATGTCTTTCACAACACATATGGATAGGGTGGGATGAAACTAATAGTCCTTCCAACCAAGATAGAACTTAATTGTATTTTAATTTTTAGGCAATAAAAATTTAACAATATTCTATTATATTTGTGCTTCTGCATTTCTGGAATAACCCTTTTTTTACTAAATGCAGTGTGTACATGAAATTTATTTGAAGAATCTGGAGTCAATTAAGAAGAATGGTCTCAACTGAATGAAAAGGAATCATGTCCACTTTGCAAGAGGTTTATGAGAATACAATGGTTTAATTAGTGGTGTGTATTTTTCTGAATTGTTTTCTTTGTGGATTAATGAAGGGATACTTTAATGTTGTCTTTTAGACCTTGTACCATTTTAAAACTATTTGTTTCCTATGGAAAACAGATAAGTCATTATACATAGAATACACTAGTTATGCTTGCCTAAGTAATTTACTCTTTGATTTCTTGATTGAAAGTTATATTGTTGATGATATTTTCACCTTGGGAACGTGTTTTACGCACAAGAAGAATGCACTCCATGCATCATTAGCCAAAATCATCATTAACCAAAATCTTAGAAACACTTTTAAAGAAAGTTATGAAGCCTTTGGAAAGACACACAGATGCATTATATTAGAGTAGGTATATTATAATTGGTAGACCAACAATATTGTCATTCCAACCTTAAATCGATGGCTTGTTGTTACATGTAATTTACACATCACAAAAATCATACAATATATGAAACACTTTATATTTACTTTAAAATTTAAATGGTTCAACTACTAATTTTGTAGACTTTAAATGTTTTTCTTTTCATTGTTTTGTTTTCATCTCTCCACATATCTATCAAGTTAGAGGATGGATAAAACTTTTTCTTCTCTTGTTCTTTGGTTTCCCATTTCCTTTCTACGATACAATTTGAGGAATTATTTTGAATTATAAATATGTATAAATATAATAAAGCTACCATCAAACCAATGCAGGTTGTAGGAAACATATCGGAATTGAACTCAAGATAGATAAATGCAACACATGGGCTCAATTGAACTCCAAAAAGCATGCCAAGAAATAAACTCATTTTTTTAGGGGAATAGCGTGAAAATGTCTCAAAGAATTTCACAATAAAAGAAGGCTAGGAATTATCTGGAATTGGATCCATAAATAAATAACTTATGGAAAAATAAAGTAAAAGGAAACTTTGGCGTCGAGCTTCAACAAAAATTCATACTCAATATGAAATTCTTTATGCACATTGAGCACCATTGTTAATTTCTTGAAATAACCAAAGCTTTGATTTGATTGGAGTGTGAAGGGCATTGAAAATCGTGGATTATGTTGAAACATGTATATTTTTCTAAACTTTAGACTAAAAGAAGTTTCATTTTTTAAAAACAAGAACAAGAACGCATTGGACACCACTGTCGAATGAAGCCTTCTGATTAATCCAATGGTCTAAAAGATTTTTAAATATTTGGGCTGCCCTTTGTTTAAAAATTCAAAACACTAAGACAGCTTCCAAAGTATCGGGTTTCGGGGTTTTGCAATATAAGCAGTTTGACATACAATGAACTCCGAAATCCTGATATGTGAAGCCGTGAAAGTTAGTTTAAAAATTAAACCGAGCTAATTAAAATGATTAAGAATGTTTAACGGTAATTAAAACTTATTGTAATTCTGCGTTTCGGAAATCCCGCCTCAAACAATAGCTCAAAATCGCGATATACTAAGTCACAAAATCCTTATTTAATTGCGATTAATTAAAAAAAAGAAGTTAAACATACTTCATATAACTTTAACCAATCGCATTTTTGGGAATCGGGGAATTATCACTCATCACGCCCAAAAAACCTCAAAGAATGAAGTCTCGAAAACATCAAGTTCTTAAGCATGTTTAATTTAACCTCTAACCAAAAAATTAGCGATATAAATTGATTTTTCGCACATTCGCATTTCGGTATATTTCAATGTTTTTACATCCAAAACTCTCGGTTGTGAATCACCAAAATTTGGTAATATTTATTATGGATCAACGAAAATATTTTATAGAATAGGGAGTGTATCTCCATTTGTACTCTCCTCATTAAAACAAATAAATTCATCGTTCATAAAAGCACGCTTGAATTAAGGCAGACTGAGGGTGAATAAAGGTTTTTATTTCAAATTTCGTTGTCACTTTCAACAAAGTAGTAAGTTTTACTCTAGAAAAGCTTACGCTTTCTCCTCTGTAACAGGTATTCTCTTTTTATCATAGGCATCATGGCACCTATGAAAATTTTGAAGAAGAGTGATGAGGACGGTGAAGGCTCAAATCCAAACTCGAACATTTTGTCTGATACCACACCACATGCTGTAGATTCAATCAGGTCCTGGATGCAGATTTTCGAAATCTTGGAGCGTGAAGTCATAAATTGCCTAGATGATTCTAGAAACGAAAAGAATGATAAGCTCGGAACTAAACTCAGAGTTATAGTAGAGGATGAACTTCATAAAATAGCTACACAGCCGAAGCTCATTCCATACAATGACATGATAAACTAGGCTTTGGAGAACACCGATGTGCAAACCAGGAGCATCATAAATCATCAAAAGGTCATTGTCAGCTCTTTTAGGCCATAACACATTCAAGTAATGTACAAGTTATCTCCTATTTCTAAATATATTTATAATGTTGCATTCGTAGAATATTTTCAACGAAAGGAATGTGCAGAATTTGACCGAACCTACCCAGATATAGTTAAAACATGGTGGGGAATTCCAACGAAATTTAAAGCTGATTCTCAAGGTGTTTATGCCACCGTATCATTAAATGAATATATGGTCTATATAGCCATGATGTTATGTAGACTATTTGGAAGGAAAAGCCCTACTCATTTCTCGGTGGAATGGGTATCAATCATGCATGAGGTAGCCGAGGGTTTCACTTTCGATTGGGCTAAGATTATGTCAGATAACCTAACCAAAGAAATTGATAAGTACCAAACGACGAAGTCAAAATTCCAACCTACAATTTTTTATATGTTTGTGTATGTCATGGATGCCATCTGTTACATAACTCCATTTCCATTGATGGATTGGAGCTAGAACCCAAGATGCACAGAACCTATCCATTTTTATCATTCTAAATTATGGGAAGAAAAGGTGAAAGATTTATTTTATGAAATATGTCATGATGTAGTGATTCTTGTGCATCAAACATTATATGGTTATCCACCCCCTTGGATTTTAGATAAAATTGTGGAAAACCTTAAAATAGTTGCAGATTGGTTTATTGAAGAGAATTTCTCTTATATCAGAGTTTTCAGATGCTCAATTCCCCCTCATGCTCTCCCAAATTTTCTACCTGATAGACTGCTGTGAAGAGAATTGGCTTACCAACTGATAACAAGAGGCATAGGCAAAGAGATAAAATCAGCTGAGAATAAATTTTTCCCATCTTTTCCTCTATAGGTTCGAAGGTTTTCATTGCTAAATTTTGGCCATTCCAAGGTAGAAGCTACAACATTAGAGGATGCTAAACTGGTGTACGTCGCGTTCAGAAGGCATGATCCATATAAAATTGTGGGAAATCACATAGATCAATGCAATATGAAAACATATGAGCATGAAGACTCCCCATGTGATGACATATTCAAAGGAATCAAATTTTATGAGGAGGTAGTAGACAGAGTCCAAGCGTTACCCCCTGACCTACAGGCCAACTTTTTCACTTTCCAAAAACACAAACGAAGTGGGTTGCCCAAGATACTACAGGGAGAATCAATAATCACTCCTCTAGAATAAGGAATTATACCTCCAGGTTTTGAACCAAAGTCCTTTGGTAAACAGAGTACTAAGGAAACCCCAAAGGATCCTGAAGTGTCTTCACAAGGATTAGAAACTTCACAGGTAGAATATCCAGAGTCTGAAACAGAGTTTAAATCCAAGACACTTCTAAAATAGAATCAAATGATACTCCCTTTATCGTCAAATACTCCTGCTAATACCTCCAAAATAACAGAAGGAATGCAATTCATGGAGTTAGGCAGTCCTGTTACAACATTAACCCCTTTACAGTCAAGTTTTGGGACTCCCAGTCTCGAAGTTATATACGCACGCGATATTACCCTGATCTCTATTGAAGAGATACCTTTCTCCGACTTCTTTTTCAGTAAGAAGAGGAAAGTTGTGGTGAAACAAGAAATGCACCCTAAATAAGGTACAATGGTAAAAAAGAACAAAGTATTATTAGATGGGCAAAATTTGGAAGATAAAGATTTTGCTACAGAGGTGGTAGGCTCTTTGGGAGTTTTTGCAACAACCAACTTATTCTCTATTGATAATATGAAAGAAAGGTTGAGGCAGAGGAATCAGACGATAATTAAGTTGCTAGATCAAATAAGGGATACATAGAATAATATAAAAAATGAGGTCAGCAAAGGACTCGAACAGGCTAGAGCCAACGACAAACAAGAAATTCAACAACTTAAATCTGATCTTGAAGAGGTACACAATACTGCTCAAGAAAGTCAAGGGTAGGTCATCCATAAAGAAGAATTAGTAAGGCAGCTGCAAGCTAAATTAAGTTCCACTGAAAACAAGGTTGTAAATATAGCAGTGTTTCAAGCCCAGGCACTGGAAGTGCATCAAAAGATGGAAGTAGCACAACAAAGCCTGTTTTCTAAGGTAGGGATCATCCAAGATTATTTTTGGGAGATGGATCAATAATTAGATAATATTGGTTTCAGAGAAAAAGAGGCTACTGCATCCCGGACCACCTTTCAAAAAATAGTCGTATCTTCGGCTAGAGAAGAGGTACCCGTAACTCCCAGATTGACTATCGCAGAACAAATCAGGGGTGATATAATATTAAAGGCACGAGAGGCCAATATAGCTGAGAGTAAAAGAATGGACAAAGAAATAAAGGAGGATTGTGAAGAGGCTTTTGATTTTCTAGATAAAAAATCACTAGGCATTGGAAAGGACGATTGTTTTGGAGTACTAGAACAAATCAATGTTATAAAGCATCAACTGGACATCAAAGAAAGCTTAAATGAAGCTCAGATTGAAATTTCATAGTTGAAACAAGTTGATGTTGCTCAAATGGATAGATGGCTGGTAAAGCCAAGTTTACAGTTGCATTCAATAAATTTTGAAGGCAAAAGGATTGAAGACAAGTTGCCAAAATTACAGATAAAGTTGTATCTTTTTTAGAAAAAAGATGTGACAGAGCCTTCAAGAATATTAGTACAATTTGTAAGAAGGTGCGTCGAGTGTCTCGATCCAGGTGAAGGAAGTACTTCAAAGAATCGATGAAGTAACACATGCATGCCCGTTCTGCTGGTATGAGAGAGAGATAGAAAGTAACCAAGTGAAACGGTTCAAGTTTTTATTCTGTAACTGTTAGCATCTAGGAGTAAGGATAATTCCAATCGTCTAGGGTTGGGAACCTTTTTTATAAATATAATTTCAAAAGACTTAAAGAAAGCTTTTTCCTGGCCGATTGTAATAGAGAGATCTCTCCTTTTAGAGAATTAAGACAAATGCAGACCAGAGACTCCATATTTCATCAATATTGAGTTATGTGTTCTTCTATTCTTTTGTATTCCAACATCTTCATTGATATGTCTTTGATGAATGCTTAATCACAACTTAGTACAACATCTACTGTGGTTATATGTTTCATTTAGTTATCCGATTGTTTACAAATTTTCCTCTGTGTTTTCTATTAGCAAATACAAGACCTGTGAGCTAGTTAGATTGCTATATTTTATGCTTCATTAAAGGTTTCTCATCTATTTTCTTCTTTTGTAGCAGAGTAAGATTCTTTTGTGATTGATGCCTCAAATTGTTTAACAGCTTTATGTTTTTCTCTCATCACATTCATTATTTTCAGACACGGAAAACAACCTCTGAAACTGTTATATCATTATTTCAATTTTAGGAACTTTTCTCATATAATTGAAAACAAAAAAAGCAAACATAAAAAACAACAGATCTTTTAACTTTCTTTTCTCCATGACTGTACCTGTTGCAAGACAACCTAATATCACATATCAGACCAACATTGCATTAAAATTGTTTAATACCATATTAGAGACCGCTAACACCCAGGTTGAACTTGAACGTTCATGGGCAATGATTGAACAGGACATAAGTGTCCAGGAATGTTGGGAAGCTAGGCAAAGACAACGTAGAAATCAGTCATAGCTTCTTTCGCTAAAGAATTGATTTTCTTTTGATATTAAAAACTCTCTATATTTTTCGGATGCCTTGACATTATATTTTGAATCCTTAAGTATAAACTCAGGAACAACAGATTACACCATGGACAACACATTTCACTTCTATGTCAACTGCCATGTTTGCATACCAAAAACTCTTCTATGTCAATTGCCATGTTTGCATACCAAAAACTCTTCCATGTAAACATGTAGGGGGCACCATTTCAAAATGGTTTCTAATTCATTTGAAGGGACATCATAGCATTGGGTTTGGGTTTTAAGGGAATATGCTAAGGTGTGGGTTTGTATTGTCAAATTTATAGCTACCGAGAAATTTGATGCAATGTGTTAATTTATGCAAAGACATGATAAATGCGTTACTACACAAGAAGACCCTTTTGATCCTCTCACAGACCAACTTCCAGTTAATCCTATAACATTTGTGGAGGGTTCTTCCTACAATGTTCTTATATTTGATGGGTTGTCTATTTTTTTTTTTGTTATGCTACATTTGATGGTTCAAGGGAATATTTTTTTATTTCCTTTCACTTTGTGACATGACTTAAGCATCTTCACCTTTTAGGATCTACTATGTTTATTTTATATTTTCTTTGAAAATACTTATTGGTTATTTAGAAAGGTAAATGAGCTCTACTTATCCAAGTGAAGAGAAAAATGGTCTATGCACAAGGTTCCTTTGTGTTCATCATAGGAGACATATTAGCATGAGACTGAAATTTCTCTAATGAAATTATACTTTTGATGCCAAGACTAAAATAGCATTACATGTAGCCAATGGAGGATGAGAGAATGTTTATCGCACCATCATTTATGAAGTAAAAGTTGAAGAACAAGCTTGAAAAAAATCATAACATAGTTTCTGCTAATAATGCACATGTTATGGAGAGCTTCATGTAACTAAGAAAGATGTATGCTTATTGGTGCTTGTATCACATGGAAAAAATAACTTTCTATATAATTGAGGATCATTTATTTCCTCATTATTTTTCTACAACTCAATTTTTGGGAGTCAGTATGTAGCAGGATCCAAGTGATAGACATTGCATGTGATCCCTTAATGGGATTAAAATGGGTGATAATAATTTGACTGTGCATCGTGATACTGTTAGCCATAGATATACACGATGGAATAATAACCCTTAATTAATATACATCTCTTATTTTTCATGCTTAATTATTGCATTCTAACTAAGAATATCTTTTTTTCTAAGGACTAATCTATGCCCAACATTTATTAAAAAGTTATGTGTCTCTTAACATTTTTATAAGACAATAAAAATATAAGGGATAAAAGCGACCTCTCTTCCTTGGAAAGGGGTCCTTTTTGGGTACAAATGGATGATTAGAGAGGAATTCATGCATGGAATTTGACCTATCAATATTATTATACTGTTGGAGTTATTGATGGATAGAATTATGTGCATGTCTATTAAGAAACATCCTATGACAAACTTGTTTGAATGTTCCTTTCATAATTGATGAATTAGTAATAAAGAATCCATAATAGAAATGGTAGAGAAAAAATTAATATCTCCTAAGCTTGGCATAAGTGGTGGTCAGGATCAACACGTATGAACCTTGTGGTGAAATATCATCAAAATTGATAGAGGGGTATGCAAGAGTGTACAGTGAGAACCTTGACAAAGACGACCCATGATGCTTGCATCATTGTCTAGAAGATGGAAAAATTATGTTTCCTTTTCCAAATATGTAAAATGAGTATATTATAGTTTAATGAATACATTTTCCTCTTATTATATATATGGTTTTATACTTTATCAAAAAATTCACCAAGACTTTACAAGGTTTTATAATTAAGTGAAATATTCACCATGATTTTACAAGATTTTATAATTGAATCAAAGATTCGCCGTGATTTTACAAGATTATATAATTGACTAAAACATTTGCCAAAAAATTATATATACATATTATGTTATTGATAAAATAGCCTTCAATATTTTCTATGTATCATGGGGATTCACCCAATTATTATACATATAAATTTAGGGGGGGGTTCATAAAATCATCCCTGGAGAAAAGGTTATCTTTTCAATGTATAAAACATTTCAAGCAAAGTAGTATCCTTCCAATAGATTTATCCATTTATCCAAAGAATATTCATATATTTTTCCTTCAAATAAGGGGATATCAAATTTAAATTGTACCTTGAAGGGTGTTGCACCTTCTAAATTATTTCTTGTTGAAGGTACCTGACCTAACACGAGCAATCGTCAAAGGATCTGGGTAAATTTTTTCATCATCTCATTCTGCTATCATGTGAGGGATTCCTAGAGAATTGTTTTGAAAGGATCTCTTGCTCCATTGTCTCTCTTTTATTCTTCCATGGGAGGTTTCCTGGGCTAGAGAGAGTCGTCATCCCCAAGTGAAACTATGTTAAGACCCAACTCTCTATACCTTGACCTCATCGAGGAAATGCATTGAGAAATAAAAAGGAGAAAACTTCTCTGATACCATTGATCCAAATTATAATATTGAGAATGAAATGAGATACAAGCAAAACTATAGCAGAGAAAACAAAAATATAATGAAATCAAAATTTTATTCATGAATAAAATAATAGAATATTGTAGAACACAAACTGGATAGAATGGTGGTAGCTTATCTCTTAAGAGAAAGAGATGTCGGTTATGCTCATTCATAGAAAGATAATACAATGAGACACAAGAATGGACTTTTAAAACCCTAACCATAGGAGGTGAAGCGCCAAAATGTTTGTGGGCCTCAAGGTGGTTAGTTGATGCTTCAACTTCTCGGGGGCACAACTTTCACATACAATCTTCATTTGGGGCATTTAGTAGCTCGTTGGAAATATATAATCAAGAAGTACAATTATCGAAAAGGTATATGCATGACATGGAAACCCTAGGCCCCCGAATGACCAAGAAACATCGTTTAGGACCCAAAAATCATAACAAAAATGGCCAAGATGGAGAATGTGATGAGTTAGTGGAAGAGGTGGGTGGCCACCGATATCCACCTTATCATTGTTGGTTTCTTTATGACGATGGATTGACAATTTTTACTTTGTTTTTTTAGAATTATGATGGATTCAAGATTTGATGATGTTGACATAGATCAGTCATATAGAGTTTTTGATTCATTTGTTTAAATTTATCACTTGATATATTTTAGGATTTTCAAGAGTTTGATAATATTTTGAGGATATTGGTATGGATGGATGTTTTTCCACATTTTTTCATTTGAGGATTCAGACACTTGCATATTTATGACTTGCATGATTGTTAAACATGTTTGATCAACATTTTGTTTTTTGGATTTGGAGCAGTACTAGTAATCTGCATGGTTTACTTCACAATGATTTTTGATAAGGTTATGAAACACTTCTTGTTAAATCATTCATGTGTTTCTATTCACAAATTTTTACAAGATACAAGATTTGGATGTTGATTAACACTTTTTTATATCAACTGGATTATTGACAACATTTTTATTTCCTTTTCTAAGATCCGTTTTGTGAACACATTTGTTCACTTGATAGTCTTCGAACTTGACAGGGATGGTCTTTGAAAATTGTAGATGACAAACGATTCTTCTGCATTTGTTTTAAGCACATTAGATTGTTGAGCATTTTCGGGATTTGGGATGTGTTGGACTTGCAACCAATTCACTTCATTGTTTTTTGGTTCACATCAGTGAGAATCTATAGGTTATATATGTCATTTATTACACAGTGATATCTATAGACTTGGTATTCACATCCACTTTTGGATGTTTTAGAGGTGGATCTTCATTGATGCTCATCACATTTCAAACCATGAGTATCAATTGAATACATTGATATGTTATCAACTTTTGTACTAGTCTTTGTTTCCTATTTGGTACACTTGTATGGAATTATGATTAAGGAGGTGATGGTTAGCAATTTTTCTCATAATCATAAAGTCCTAAACCACCATATGTTTATCTTAGGATATATTCGTTATTCTAAGAAACAATTGACTAGTTATGTGGACCGTTAAAGGTGGTTATCAAAGGATTCTACTAGATATTGTATTATCATGTGAATAATATTGAGAATAATGATTTCAACTTCATTCATTTATGTTAGTAACAATTCTTGTCCTCGGCACAAGAGTATTCAGGTCTGCAAGTTGCATGAGAAGCGCCCAAGCGTAGCACGGAAAAATCTCGTCTCAGGCTTCCAAGCAAGTAAGAGGGTGAAATTATATTATCGATGGTCCAAATTCATCCATAGGAGCAGATCAATGATCGACGGGAAATCGCATTTAGCAGAGTTGCGCCAAGATTAGCGCAATGGACAGTGCCCATATTGCATGCAAGAAAGGATAGTAGCCATCCATCCAAAGGATGCATGGTGCAAGATCTAGTCACGATGACATTTTGGCATTTGGGAGTTCAAAGGGTGAGGGTTCCATGTCGTTCTACATATCGAAGCCCTGAACCCCGAAGTGTCGAAAGCGCCCAAAGTTGGGCCCACAGTATCACGGAGTAGTCTCATTCGTCCATCCAAAGGGGACACCTGGCGTGCGATTAGGCTCCTCGCCTTTTCGCCCATCACGACTTCGAAGCACAAGGGGAAGCTCCTTCATATCCCTGAGACGCGAAGTGCCAAGAGCGTCCAGGACCCAAGCCCACAATATCGTCGAGTGAGTTCAAGACCGTCAGATTTGAGAGGGACGCGTGGCGCCCAATTAAGCTATCTCGACACTTCGCTCATCGTGACTGTGATAAGCAAGGATCAACTCCTTCCTATTCACGAACGCCGAAAGCACCTTTGAAAATAAACGCAAGGTCACAGCCCGTGGTCACTTGGGAAATAAAAAAAAGTTGTGCAAAGGGGGCCAAAGGTTTCGATTTTAGTCGCAGAAGGGATCATTGTGATCTCCAGGTGCCATCTAATTTAATCTCAATCCTAGTTCTCGCTTGGAGTAAATGAAGGTGAGAAGGGGTAGTTGAAACCTCTCCTCACTCATTAAGTGTAAGGTATGGAGGATCTGGAAAGCTGTCTGTTCGAGAGGGTCCTGTGTACCGATTTTTCCAAAGAAGCCATGTCGAGTCCTCGACTAGCCAGAGAGGTCCACACACGCTAACTCGACACTTAATGGCTTAGCTACTCCCCTTGCAGGAGCCATCCACAGTAAAGGTTGTGTCTAACGAAGAATATCCATT
>ML777889.1:1354402-1380710 GCA_009831015.1 Picea engelmannii
CCCTGTAATAGCAGAAAAACATGAATTAACTCTTGGAAACCATAAAATATGATAAATTAAACTTGATTGAATCACAAAACATGAATTATACGTACCTCATGCCAATTGTATCATTTACCATAAAGTTCTTCAAAAAGCTCCTTTGAAAGATAAAAACACATATGTACATATGGAAAAAAGTGTATAATAACGTCATGAAGATGATCATATCTCAGGCCCAACACCGACCACAAAGGAATTAAAGAAGAAGCACACAGAGAGATCTGAGGCTAGTGAATATAGAAATTCACCATAAGGATCAAATTATTATCTATGTACTATGGGTATTGTAGCTGATGGCTATAATTTGTGGTATTAGAGTGTAAGGGAGATTTTTTTCAGTATCCATGCCACCCATAAGAGGTAGACCAATATTGGGAGTAGTAGTAGAGTTGCAGAATGAGTTGAGGAGAGCCTAAGCTTGAATGGAAGCCATGGAAGCAACTCAACAAGAGGAAACTAATATAGGTGATGTCAGTGAATATTACACTATCTTTGAGGAAGGAGGAGAAGCTCCAGGAGGTGAAACAACTGAGGAACAATTTTTAAGGTTAATTACAAAGGTAGGATCTAGACCAAAAATGGAGGTCCCAATCTATGAGGGGAACTTAAATCTCAAATAATTTATTTACTAAATCAATGCAATGGATAAATAATTCGACTATGAGGACATCCGTGAAGAGAAGAAGGTTAAGCATATCATGACTAGGATAAAAGGACATGCAACCCTATGGTGGGATGAAATCCAGGATGACAAGAAGAAGAAAGGAAAGAAAAAAATAAGAAATTGGGATAGGATGTTGACTAAGTTCAAGGCCAAGTTCATGCATAAATATTATCAGTTGGACATGTTTAGAAAACTATGACAATAAAGGAATATACAAAATAATTCTACATGTTGAACATGAGGGCATGGCATGTAGAGGATGATGTTGAGAAAGTTGCAAGGTATATTAATGTCTTAAGGTATGATATCCAAGATGAAATTAGGCTCCTAACCCTAAGGACTTGATGCAGGAGCATCACTCCACCTCAGCACCACGCCATATTTCCAGCACATCAACACACATTCAAGGAGGGGAGAGGCTCCATCCCTCTCATTTTTCCCTCAAATTTAAAATTTTAAATGTAATTAAAGAAATTAAATGTTGTCAGGCTAATAGAGCCAAATTGATTCCTTTGTACAGGCAGTAGAAGAAGTCGCCTTTATTAGGATGAAATGGAACAAATCTTGAGCTTTGCCTCATATATGAAGATGTAATTGTTCATTCAATGTAATCTACCTCAGTAGATAGGCGTCTTAATTGTGATAGGATGCCACTAGTGTAGCTTGGAGGGAAAGCTCATTAAGCCCCTCTTGTATAAATATTTGTAAAATATTTCCAGTAGAGGTTGTCGTTAGGTTTGTTGAAAGTTGATGAAAATCATTGTAAGCCAAGGAGAGGAGAGAGTGAAGACTCAGTTGCAGTTCGAGCCTACACCCATTGTAAAAAAACATTCATATTAATACAAAGAACAGTTTTTCCTGCATATGATTCTGTGTGTGTTTCCGTGTGTTTTATGAATGTTATTTGTGTGTTTATGAATGTATGTTGTAGATGCATGAGATAGGTTTCATCTGCAGGAGGAAGATAGAATCCACTATATGTTTGAGAGTTTGTTGGATTTGTTTTGGGTTCTTTAGGATGTGCAAGGAGTGCATGATAGAGTATTGGAAACCCTGTAGCCAGTGAAAGGAGTGTGCATCTAAATTTCAAGTCGAATTCATAGAAGAGTGTGCCAGGAGGGAACACCAGAATAAGTCACATACTCAGATAGGATCCTCAAGGTTGTTGAAAACCTTGTAGGATAGTCGTGCAGAGGAGGCACAGAGAGACAGGGTTACTAAATATCCTTGAGGAAAGTCTGTGCAGGAGTAAGCGTAGTACAGAGTTATTGAGGACTCAGAAAATCTCTTCCAGGAGGGAATTGAGAAGGTGCAAGTGTGCACAGGAGGAACTCTGTTTCGAGTTCTCAGAAGAGGAGTGTCAAGGATAAGACACTCACAGAGTTACTGAACACTCTGTAAGCTCAACAAGGAGTGATTTGAGCAGAAGTTGCCAAGAGGGCACATATATCCCTTCAAAGAAAAAAAGGGACAGAGACCTCTCAGGTATGAGCAATTGAAGCTCAAGGTGAAACAGAGTTGTTGAACACTCTGGAGGAATACCTGTGCAAGGAGTGCACTGGGACAACACCTAAAAAAGTGTTGAAAGTATGAAGTTGTCTGAAGGATCGGTTGAGTGCTAGGAGTGTGCAGAGGTGAACTTACTCCAAGTTCGACAAGATCAGGAGGACAAGCACTAAGTGCCAAGAGGGCACCAAAAGTTTTATGGTAAGGTAGAAGGCCTAAACCTCT
Source organism: Picea engelmannii (assembly GCA_009831015.1). Lineage (NCBI taxonomy): Eukaryota > Viridiplantae > Streptophyta > Pinopsida > Pinales > Pinaceae > Picea > Picea engelmannii. The sequence goes on from ML777889.1 coordinate 1,356,840, forward strand.
TTTGGTTCAAGCGAGTTTAAGCTCAGGGGAAATAACATTTTCAACAGTGTCGAAATAATACAATTCATTTGGAATTGCAGAGGGAGGATCAAAGGGGTGAGCCCTTTGATTTTAAAAGAATTCAAGCTCAGGAGGGATAGTGTTTCCCAGAAGAACAAGTCGAGACCCCAAGCAGTTGGGCTCGCAGAATGGTCAAAGGCACTATACTTTGAGAAGTTTGATGAAATCCTTCATTCTGGAGGAAAGCGCAAAGGGCAACATGAGAAGCTATAGGAGTCGTCAATTCTCAGTGGGAGAGAAGATATGGACTGTCAAATCAAAGTCTATGAAAATAAGGAGTGCATGGAGGAGGAAATAGATCCCAGTCATCGGATATGAGTGTGTGGATCAACAAGCATTGGATCCATAGGTAAGTGCACAGGCCTTAAACCTTTATAAAGTGAACAGGAGAGCGGGCTTGCAAAGTCCCGAATTCCTGCAGAAGATAGGGACCATCCATCGTCAAGAGAGATAGCTAGCAGTAGATCCGAGAGTTCACGGGATAGAGATCCAAAAGAATTTTCGTGGAGAAAAGGGAAAAATAGTCGAAGTCGTGAAGAGCAAAGTGGATCTGGACCATTGGATCCATAAGGACACATGGCGGAGATTTGCATGTTCCAGAGAATAACACTCTGGAAGGAAAAAGGTGAACGAGGATGGAGAATACTTGAAGAGTGGGAGCCGAAGAAATCATGGCCATCCATTGGGACATGACACATGGCATTAGATCAACGCTTCGTTGATTCACTAATCGGGAGGAATAGAGGTAGGAGGATTGAAACCTCCCGAAGGCCGAAGACCAAAGTAAATCAAGGCCATTGGTTGCAGTGAGGATACATGGAAGAGATCCACATACTTAGGATGAAAATTCACTTTGAAGGTTTGATACTCTGAATGAAAGTGAAGCAAAGGGGGCATTGACTAAAGGTCACCCGAGGTGAAATCAAGAACAATCTCCACCATAGGTTGGGACAATCACATGGTGCTTGATCTAAGTCTCTTGGAACGGGGTACTTCAAAGAAAAGGAGTGTTAAGACGTTCAGAACTCTTGAAGGGAGGAGTCTGAAGCAGATCACAGTCATTGGTTGTGGGAGAGACATGGACTGTAGATCTAGTCCCAAGTAAATTCATCAATTTGGATATCGGGAAAAAGGGAGTAAGTTGCTCACAAAATCTTCGAAGCATGGATTCACGAAGGGAGCTAGCCCATGGTCACAACCTGTGGTCACATTGGAGAAGAGTCTATCACGAAGGATAGTACCAAAGGAATAATAATTTGGAAGGACAAAGGTGAACGAGGATGGAGAATACCCGAAGAGCGAGAGATGAAGCAATCTTGGCCATCCATTGGGACATGACACATGGCATTAGATCATCGCTTCATTAATTCACTAATCGGGAGGAATAGAGGTAGGAGGAGTGAAACCTCCTGAAGGCCGAAGATCGAAGTAAATCAAGGCCATTGGTTGTAGTGAGGATACTTGGTAGAGATCCACAGACTTAGGAGGAAAATTCACTTTGGAGGTTTGATACTATGAAGGAAAGTGAAGAAAAGGAGGCGTTGACTTAAGGTCACCTGAGGGGAAATCAAGAACAATCTCAACCACAGGTCGGGACAAGCACGTGGCGCTTGATATGAAGCTCCTAGAATGGGGTACTTCAGAGAAAAGGGGTGTTAAGAAGTTTGAAACTCCCGAAGGGAGGAGTCTGAAGCGGATCATAATCATTGGTTGTGGGAGAGACGTGGACCGTAGATATGGTCCCGAGTAAATTCATCAATTTGGGGATTGGGAAAAAGGGAGTAAGTTGCTCACAAAATATCTAAAGCATGGAGTCGCGAAGGGATCTAGCCTCCAGTCACAACCCATTGTCACATTGGAGAAGAGTCTATCACGGAGTATAGTACCGGAGGAATAACACTCTGGAAGGGCAAAGGTGAACGAGGTTGGAGAATACCCGAAGAGAGGGAGCTGAAGAAATATTGGCCATCCATTGGGAGAGGACATGTGGTGTTATATCAACGCTTCGTTGATTCACTAATCGGGAGGAACAGAGGTAGGAGGAGTGAAACCTCCCGAAGGAAAAAGACCAAAGTCAATGAAGGCCATTGGTAGCAGTGAGGATACATGGCATAGATTTACAGACTTAGGAGGAAAAATCACTTCAGAGGTTTGATGATCCGAAGGAAAGTAAATCAAAGGGGGCATTGACTGAATTTCACCCGAGGGAAAATCAAGAACATTCTCGGCCGTAGGTCGGGACAAGCATGTGGTGCTTGATATGAAGCTCCAGGAATAGGGTACTTCGGAGAAAAGGAGTGTTAAGACATTCAGAACTCTGAAAAGGTGGAGTTCGAAGTGGATCACAGTCATTGGTTGTGGGAGATACATGGACCATAGATCTGGTCCTGGGTAAATTCACCGATTCGAAGATTGGGAAAAAGTGAGTATTTTTCTCACAAAATCTCTGAAGCATGGAGTCATGAAGGGAGTTGGCCCGCGGTCACATTGGAGAAGAGTCTAGCATGGAGGCTAGTACTCTCAATTTGGTGTTGCCAAAAGCATCGGAGAATGGGGTTGAGGGCATTTGAACCTGTAGGTAACATTAAAGGGGACCTATGTGTCATTTACTCAGGGTCTATTGAAGGCCCAAAGAGATGATTTGACTTAGGTATTTGAAGATCCTTGACTAGGAGGTCGCAGAGCCTTAAGAGAGGAGGGGATCTTGCATCATGACTATAGAAGATTCTTATTATAAAAATTTGAAAGATGAGGAGAAGATAACCATAAACAGAGCCAGAAAATAAGAGGAAGAGGTCCTACAAGAGGAAAAGGACAAGTCAGTCACAAAGGAAGATCCGAAACTTCTAAAGATGAAGGGAGAAATTCAAGATCAAACAGTTAGCCATCAAGAGAAGAATTCAGAGGAAGAATATTTGGATCCAGAGGCATAGGAAGAGCAGGAAAATAAATTAGAAGCTACACTTGTGGCAAGACATGACACATGTCTTGGGACTATCCTGAAAATAAATTAGCAAATTAAAGAAATGAAAATATTGCATAGGCCATGGAGGAAACAACTAATACAGTGGAAAAGGAAGAAACTCCAAAAGTGGGAGAGTCTTTAATGTTGAAGAGGATCTTGGTCAAGTCAAAGAAAGAGAAAAGTGAGCCGACACAAAGAAAAAGTATGTTTAGGACTGTATGCAAGTCAAAGGGGAAGTTTTGTAAAATTTCCATTAATAGTGGAAGTACAAACAATTTGGTTTCCATGAAGATGGTGGAGAAGTTTGGATTGAAGAGGATGGAAGATCCCACTCCATACAGAGTGCCCTATTTTTAGAAAGGACATCAACTCTTAGTGAATGAGCAATATAAAGTTGAATTCCAAATTGGTACTTATAAGGATGAGGTATTATGTGACATAATTCCCATGTATTTCTTCCATATTATGTTAGGAAGTCCATGGCAGTATCACAGGAAGGATATTCATGATGGAAGGAGAAACATTTATTCCTTAGATAAAGATGGATGTAAGCATGTGTTATTTCCCTTGATGGAGGAATCGGCCAAAGAAGAACCTGGACCTAGTGTTTTTTTGATGAGTGGGAAGGAGCTTCTACAAGAAGTCAAGAAGCAAGAGGAGGTACATTTTTCTCTTGTTGGTAATCCAAAGGTGATACTCACTACTACAAATCTGGATGATTTACCTGTAGAAATTAAAGGTATGCTTGTTGAATTTGTTGATATAATAGTAGATGAATTACCTAATGATTTACCTCCTATGAGAAGTATAAGTCACCATATTTATTTGATACCTGGAGTAAGTCTTCCTAATAAAGAAACATATAGATTAATTTGACACTTCAAGAGAATGAAGAAATAAAGCAGTAGGTACAAGAGTTGTTAGACAAAGGTTTGGTGAAAGAAAGTCTGATTCCATGTGTTGTATCGACAGTGCTCAACCCAAAGAAGGATGGTGGATGACACGTGCACTGATTCTAGGGAAATTAAAAAAATTACCATTAGGTATAGGTTTCCATTACCCAAAATAGTTTTGGGTAGGTTTTATATTCTTTGCATGTGTGTGTGTGGGTGCATCAGATATGACAACTACGTCTGATGCTCCCTCGTAGTAGTTCTTTGTTTGTGTCATGTGTGTCAAGAACTTTCCTAGGGGGGTCCTAGGGGGGGGGCAGGTATGCCCCCCCCCTGGTTACACACAACGTTCGACAATGGGTGGTAGCCTGGGGGAGCGCCTTGAATTGTTTTTTGGGCAGTTTTTGCTATTTTTAGCGGTTTTGTAAATTAATCTCGGATTAAGGTATTAGGGTTTTGGTATCTACGGAATACCTAAAAACATTTTATATATTGTATGGTGAATGGTTAAATTCAATATAATGAATATAAGAAAGGTTTTCCCAGTTGAGGGTTTCCGATATAAATCTCTGTGTACAATGTGGATGAGCCATTGATTAATTTCTATTTTTCTTAAGAATCTATATGAATTGCTTTACTTCACAAGTTTAAAACTTACGGTGATTTGATGGATTTCTTAAGTGGGGAAAAGTATTTTTCAAAAATTGATTTGAAAAGTGGGTACTATTAGATTAGGATAAGAGAAGGGGATGAATGGAAGACTTCTTTTAAGACTAATAGTGCACTATATAAATTGTTAGTGATGCCTTTTGGTATCACAAATGATCCTAGCACATTTATGATGTTGATGAATGAGGTATTAAAAGAATTTATTGGGAAGTTTGTGGTTGTCTATTTAGATGACATTCTAATTTACAGCCAGACAAAGGAGGAACATTTAAGGCATCTTAAGATGGTTTTGAGTACCCTGGAAAAGAAAAGATGGTTGATAAATTTGAAAAAGTGAAGCTTTATGAATAGGGAACTGATATATTTGGGGTTCATAGTATCTGAAGAAGTCTTAAAGATTGATCCAAAGAAGATTCAATCATTTTTGAATTGGCCAACCCCAAGAAGAAAATTTGAGGTAAGAAGTTTCCATAGACTTGCAAGTTATTATAGAAAATTCATTAGAGGTTTCACTTAGATATGTGCACCTATTGTAGAAACTATCAAAGAGAATAAACAACCATTTAAGTTGACAAAGGAAGCTGATAGAATTTTTAAATTGTTGAAGAAGAAGATTATTGAAAAGCCTATATTAGTTTTGCCAAGTTTTGATAAATCTTTTCAAGTTGAGACTAATGTTAGTGGGACTGCAATAGAAGTTGTCTTGAGTCAAGAGCAGAGACCAACTGCATATTTCAGTGAGAAACTAAATGAAGAAAAATAGAAGTATAACTCTTATGAAAATGAATTTTATGCAATTGTTCAAGCACTTAAGAAGTGGAGGAATTACCTCATGCCCAAGGAGTTTGTCCTATAAACTGACAATCATGCATTATAGTTCATAAGTAGTCAACCAAGATTGAGACAAAGGCATGCCAAGTGGGTTAAATTTCTCCAAATTTTTACCTTTGTGATTAAACACAAAAGTGGTAAGACTAATAAAGTTGTTGATTCCTTAAGTAGGATTAATTTGTTTTTTCAATAACTTCAAGTCAACACTTTAGGTTTTGATGCTCTAAAGGAAATGTATAAGGATGATGCAAATTTCAAGGATGCTTATGCATCTTGTGAAAACAAAATGCTACAAGAAGGGTTGTTGTTCAAGGACAATAAACTATGCATACCAAAGTGTCCAATGAAGGAAAACATGATTAAAGAAAACCACAGTGGAGGACTGTCATGACATTTTGGTCAAGATAAGACTTTTGCATAGTTAAATGATTTATATTATTGGCCAGGTATGCAGAATCAGTTAAAGAAATTTGCGGTAAAATGGAAGATATGTTAGCATGCTAAGGGGAGGCATCAAAACACAATTTTATCAGCCACTACCTATTCCAAACAGACCATGGGATTCAATTAACATGGATTATGTATTGGGATTTCCAAAGACATGAAGGGGGAATGATTCTATCTATGTTGTGGTAGATAGATTTTTAAAAATGGCTCATTTTATTGTTTGTAAGAAGACTAGTGATGCAACTAATATTTCCAATCTATTTTTTTAGAAATAGTGAGATTGCATGGTCTATGCATAAGCATTGTTTCATATCATGATACAAAATTTGTAGGTCATTTTTGGAGGACCCTATGGAAGAAACTGGGTACTAATATCAATTTTATCTTAGCCTATCACCCATAAACTAATGGGAAAATAGAGGTAGTGAATAGAAGCTTGGGGAATATTTTGAGGAGTCTTGTGTATGAAAATCCTAAGCAGTGGGACTAGATGCTTGACCATGCCGAATTTGCATATAATGACTCACCAAATAGCAGCACAGGAGTGAGTCCATTCCATATTGTGTATGGAATGCATCCAAAATGAGTATATGAGCTAAGTAATTTGGGAAAGAAGGAATTAAGGAGTGCAAATGGTCAGGATTTTGCAGTAAGCATGCAGGAAAGTGTCAAGCAAAGATTGTAGGAAAGTAGTGGTAAATACAAATAGAGGGTTGACATGAAAAGGAGACAAGTGGATTTTCAAGTTGGTGATTTGGTTATGGAATATTTGAGAAAGGAGAGTTTTCCAGTGGGGACTTACAACAAATTGATGATGAAAAAGATTGGACCTTGTAGAATATTGAGGAAATTTCATGCCAATGCATATGAAATTGAACTTCCAAATGGTATTGGAATTTCTCCAATTTTCAATGTGGAAGATTTGTATCCTTTTAAGGAAACAAAAGGTGTTTCAACAGATGAGCATGTAAGTGATGAATATCATACCATTGAATGGGAAGAAAAATTTATTAAGGAAGTTCAAAAGGAGATTGAAGCAGTATTGGACAAGAAAGTGGTAAGGAAGACCAAAGGTAAAGACTACTTCCAATATTTGGTTAAGTGGAAGAATCAGATAGAGGAAGATGCTACTTGAATGACAACGATAGAAGTTTCCAAGTATGGCATATATGTTGAAGATATCATGAAAAATTATTTTATTCCCCAGGAGTTTGATGCAAGAGCATCAACCTAAGTGAATTTTCAAGATTGACCCAAAGGGTCACAAAACAATTTACCAAGGGAGTTGGTTCCCTGATTTTATTTATTGTAATCACTAGATGTTTCTAGAAGACACCTTAGTAGATGTCTTATATTTTATGGTTGAAATTATTGTTGATTTTTTTGATGATATCTAGGGGCATAATTTATATATTTAGGGCTTTTGAGATAGCTCAGTAATTTTTTAGGTTGAGAGATAATTAAGAGCTTTTTTTATTATTATGATTATTGATGTAATTAGGGAGGTTAGAAAGTGTGCAGAGTGGAGAAGTGTGTGTTTTTTAAGTGGTATATACGACCACGAAGGAACAGAACATCATTATCATATTTTCATCCTTCCATCATTAAATAAAGATTGAGAATTATGAATTTATATATCATGTGTGCATATTTGTCAAATTCTATGTGTAATTGTTTAAAGAAGTGCAAGTGATTGTGATATGTAAAACCCCCCTTTTGAGTCCACATATTAATAATTTATTTTGTTATTTTATGAAAGGCAAGAGTTCCAAAACAATTAAAAATGGCCGGAGTTCGTAGGAAAATGTAATGTTGTGATCATTATTAATAATAAAATACATCATTGGATGCGAGACAGACAAGGACAAGAGTTATATGATTCCATGATATATGGGCTTAAGGGGATAAGTATTTTTATTATATTTTATTTACCCATAATTGTTTTAATTGAGAGCAGTGGTTACATGAGAAAATTGGGGAAGGCCATGTGGTTCTTGATTTCCAAGTAAATATATAAACCCATATTTGGGTTGTATGGGGGTTCACTCATTGTTCATTGTTCACACTCTCCATTTTGTTCAATATTTCATTCATTGTCACTCATTCATTATTCCTCATTCATTCTTATTCTTGGATTGGGACATGGTGGCAAATTGTTGAGGAAGAGCCATTTTGTGTTGGTTGTAGTAATGACTGGTGTATTCTAGCCATGAATTTGTACCTGCATGCCTGAGATGAATTGGCATGTACTAAATTTTATTCACAATTGTGATTCCTGAGAATCCCAACATGGATATTCTTGACCAGATGCATTGGAGCCATGGAAGGAGGTGGAAAACTTGAGGGAGTGTGTGGCAAATAAGGGGGTTCATTCTCTTGGGTTGTGCAGGATGGAGAGAAGAGAGTTGGTCTACTTTGGATTGTCGTGTGTTGAGAAACCTGTGAGAGCTTGAGTGTTGACTGATTTGGGAAGCTGAGTGACACCCTAGAACCGTCCTTGTGGATTCATAGCCCTAGCTTGAAGGTGACATTCTTTTGAGACTTGGAAAAGTAATTTCTATGGTTGGGTGGAATGTCCTTGGTCTGTAGTCAGTTGGTAAATGTTTTTTTTTTAATATAATTTATCTTTGTCATGTGTTTCTCTGCTTATATATTTATTTCCATTGTGTATTAATTATTATCTCTGAGATTCATATTTAATAATATGCATGCTTGTTGGTTATTGTTGTGAATGGAATTATATTCATTTCTTTTATGTTGTAGCATGAATATTGATTATTGCATGTGATGTTATCATGTTTCTTTCATGCTTCTCTATAAATTAAATGATATCAGATTTCGAAATCAGTTTTAAAGTGAGTTTTTCGAGAAGCATACCCAACCTATGGGTGGTTGGGTACATTACATATTGGTATCAGAGCCTCTGGTTAAAACATCGGACTGGTTTGGGTCGAAACAAGTGTGAATCAATTAGATTCGCTATCATAGATTTTGGTTTATGCGAGTTTGAGAAACAATTATACATATTAGAGAGGAAATTCCTCAAATTTGTGAGAAGATCCGAGTTGAAATGAGTCAAGAATGTCTAAGAATTTTTATGGATTCGATCTAGAAAGTTCCGAACATGAATTTGAACTGGAAGGTCAAGAAAAAATGTATTTTAATGGTCATTGTAACACTGGGAAAAGTTTATAGGATTGACGATCAAGATCGTGTTCTATCTTGAGATCAATGGCCCAGAGTTTCCCTGGATAAATTTAAAAATTGATAAAGTTTCAGTTTTTGGAAAGGTTGTGAGATCAATGGTTGAGATAATCTTGACTGGGAGATCAATGGCCCAGATTCACCTATGTTTTGGCCGAAATTGTCTAATTGTTAAATTTTGTCAAAGGAACTCACCAACGGACGATGGTCGGGAATCGACAAGTTTGGTGAAGTGTTGAAATTCATCCAAATGACATCATAGATCGTTGATGGTTAGTGATCGGGGATTAGTGAGTTTGGAAAAGTGTTGAAGTTTTCCAAGAGACACCTTCGATCGTCGATGGTCTGGGATTGGGGAGTTTGGCGAAGTGCCAAAATTCATCCAAATGACATCTTAGATCATCAACGGTCGATGGTTAGGGATCAACAAGTTTGATGAAGTGTTGAATTTCGCCAAGAGACACCTATGATCGCAGATGGTAGAGTATCGACGAGTTTAGTGAAGTGTCGAAATTCGGCCAAATGACATCTTAGATCATCGGCGGTTGATGATTGGGGATCGACGAGTTTGGAGAAGTGTTGAAGTTCACTAAGAGACATCTAATATCATTGATGTTCAATGGATCGGGGATCGACAAATTTAATGCAAAGTTTATATTCTTCCAAGTGAAACTTTCAATGGTCGATTTAGAAAGGAGGGTGATGATGTGTCATGCCATGTCATCATCCACTTGTCATGCTACCTCATCCCAGTTGATGCCATGAGATAGCATGTCATGTTACATAAACATCCATGTGTCATGCCATGTCAGCAGAGATGTTCGATCGTTGATGATCGGGGCTGGGAGAGATTTGTAAGCAACCTTGGTTGTTAGGGAGAATGATTGATGGTGGGTGGCTAATGATCGGGCATTGACGAGACTCATGGGAAACTTTTGGTTGCGAATAAAAATGGATGATGATTGATGGTTGATGATCAGGCATTGGGGAAGTTGGTGGGAAGTAAAGGAAATCACAAATCCTCGGTGGAGTGAAAATCAACAGTCCATATTGCTTCTGACTTAAGATCGACAGTGCAGATTGCACTTAGGCAAAATTGTTACATAGTTTCAAAAAAAAAAACTAAGTCTAGAGCCATTTTATTTTTATTTTGGTCGTAACTTGAGAAAATCAAGTCGGATAGGGATGAAACTTATGGGTTTTTTCTATGGAGAGGGATCTACAAAAGTTATAGTGAGGGTGATTGTCCAATTCTTCTTGGATTTGTCAGAAATTGTAAAATAGTTATTTTTAAAGATCCAGGTCCAAATCATTGGCAAGGGTATAGATTAATATGAAAATCTTTGAGAGAGTCCAAAAAGAAGACACATAAATAACCTATGAAGGAATTGAATAAATCCTAGGGGGGTTGTAATGGGGATGCTGAAATAGGCCAAAATCCACTATTTTGGGCCACTTTTTGGGGATTTTTGATATTTTCATAGGAAGAAAAGTGACCCTAAATTACAAAAATGGAAAATTTTATTTACTCAACATTTTATATAATCATTAAGAAAAACAACTTTAGTTTAGTGAAATTTTTCCAGAAGTGCATAGATTCGAAGATATCCAATTTTTTTATAGTTTTTTATTGGTATATCATATTGGAAATATAAGAGTTGATATTAATTCCTTGTAATTATTATTATCTATGTCTCCTACAAAAATTTCTCTAGTTCCTGATATATTTTCATCTTCAGTTGACATAAGTTGGTATTTCAATAAAATTATACCAGTGGAGAAATTACATAAATGGGGTGAAAGTGGATTTTTCAAGAAGCCATAACTTTTAGCTCAAATATCAGATTGTAGCATGGGTATATTCATTGGAAATATGATATAGAGGAGAATAACCTTGAATTATTATAATTTGGATAATGATGATATATTTCTTCATGAATTGATCATAAAAAGGAACTGTAGCATTGTTTGAAAAAAAAATTATAGTATGCATAATTCTAACAAAATGGTTGCTTGCACATTTTGCAGAATTAGGGAGTATAACCATATCATTTCAAAATAATAATGCATATTCAAGAAATGGAAGGAGGTTAGGGAACCTTCAGTCGTGATAAAGAAGCCAAAGGTCAAAATATCAGTGTAGGTAATGCAGAGACTGAATCAAATGGGAATAGGAGCAGAGGGGAACAAGAAACCTTGATAAAGACTGTGAGAAGCCTGAGAATAGAAGTGCACAGTTACAAAGAATAAAATGAGAGGTTGATGAGAGAAAAAAATAAAATAAATTCTCAAGTGATGCAAAGCCTAACTCATTTGCATAGGAAAGCAAATAATGGATCAAACCCGAGGAAGGAGGAAGAAGGAAGGCATTATGAAAGAAGAAATGACTACAAGAGAACAGATCATTCAAGAAGTGCCATAAGAAATCATAGACATTACTCACCTCCTTACTCAACAAGGAATGTTTGTGCATATTAAAACTCCATAAGCAATATAGAAGTGTCTCCTATTAGACACCAAAGAGGAAGACAAGAATTATACAATTTGCAAGGAGAGTTGAGGAAGCTTAAGCCACCATCCTTTGATGGTGAAACAAAAAGGGAAGAGGATGTTGAATCATGGTTGTTTGGAATCAGAAAGTACTTTTAGTTGCATAACTACTCATCCAACCTACAATCCATAATTTCCAGATACCATTTGCATGGAAAAACTATTATGTGGTGCGACCAGCTGAAGCAAGTTAAGCACTTTAATGAGAGAAGGATCACTTGGAAGCAGTTCAAGAGATATTTTTAGAAGGAATACCTTTCATAGCATTTCTATGAAAAGAAAATGAAAGAGTTCTTTGAACTTAGATTGGGAAGCATCACCATGGTAGAATATGAAAATAAGTTCTTGGGATTGCTTAAGTATGTGAGGTTTATCAAGGATGAAAAAGTGAAGATATCGATGTTTTTTAGTGGACTGCCATCCTTTTATAAGGAAAATATTTAGTATGATGACCTAAGAATTTGAAAAAAACCATTAAGAAGGCTAAGTACATGTATGATAAAGGCAAGGGCAGAGAATCCATGCATAAATATTGGAATGATAAGAAGAAAAAGAAATATGATCAAAGAAGCAAGGGATTCAAACCTCCTTTAAAAAGAAACAACCCTAATAAAAATCAGCAAGATCAGTTTGCTAAAGATGAATCCAAGAAAGGATACTCCTTGGGAAAAAGAGGAAGACCACCAATCAAATTTTGGGGGTGCAAATAAAATCACCTATACAAGGATTTCTCTCAAAGACCATGCACAACATCTAAGAGGCTACAATAGTAGAAGACATGGGAAGAATATATGCATCCTTAGACATGGGAAGCAGATTGTAAATCTAATATGATTGAAGTGGAAGGTAAGATCATTAATAAGCTTCTTGTTATTTTAATTGATTAAGGAGAAAGTCATTGCTACATTGATCCTATAATAGTGGATAGATTACACTTGGATAAAATTAAGCTTGAAAAATCAAGTTTGGTTCAGCTAGCCACTGGAACCAAAAGAAGGATCAATGATATGGTCAGAGTTTGTCCACTAAGTCTTAATGGAGTAAATACAGTTGTTGATTTGAATATCATACCATTGGGATCTTATGATATACTAATCAGAATGGATTGGTTGGACAAGCATCAAGTTGTCCTAGATTGTCATAATAAGACATTTACATGTCTTGATGAAGAAGTAAAAAAAAACACTGTGAAAGGAATTCCAAGACCCATTTCTATAAGGGATATTTCAACCTTACAACTGAATAAATGTTTCAGGAAAGGATGTCAATTGTATGTAGCTCATGTGGAAGAGACAGAAAACACAAAAGGGCCAAGCCTTGAATATGTATTCCAAGAAATACCAGGATTTCCACAAAAGAGAGAAATATATTTCTCTTTTGATTTAGTACCAGGAACTACCCCAGTATCAAAAACACCTTACATAATGAGTACACATGAATTGAAAGAATTACAAATGAAGATGGAAGAATTGTTGAAGAAAGGGTACATACGTCCAAGTGTTTCACCTTGGGGAGCACAAGTACTCTTTTTCAAAAACAAGGATGGAACATTGAGGCTGTGTATATACTTTAGACAGTTGAATAAATCCATGGTGAAGAAAAAATACCCTCTACCCAAAATTGATGACCTCTTTGATCAGCTAAGAGGGGAAAATATATTTTCAAGGATAGACTTGAGATCAGGCTACCATCATGTAAGAATCAAGGAATAAAATAGTAGAACCAAGTATGGACATTATGTGTTTGTAGTGGTTCTATTTGGAATGACCAATGCACCAATTGTCTTTATGTGCTTAATGAATGGCATGTTCATAAATTATCTGGATCATTTTTTCATTTTGTTCGTGGACGACATCCTTATTTATTCTAATTCATAGGAAGAGAGTGAACATCACTTGAGGTTGGTGTTGCAAGTACCGAGGGAACATTAGTTGTATGCCAAACTTAGTAAGTGTTCTTTTTACTTGGGTCACAATATTTCAGAAGAAGGTATAGTAGTAGATACAAACAAGATTGAAGCCATTAGAGTATTTCCAACACCTAAGAATGTTTCAGAAATAAGATCTTTTATGGGACTAGATGGATACTATAGGAGGTTTATAGTAGGGTTCTCTAAGATTTCTCATCCCATCACTTCTTTGCAAAAGAAGGGAATTAAGTTTGAATGGACAACATAGTGTGAAGAGAACTTTAATTTGTTAAAGAAATTACTTACTAGTGCACCTATTTTAAATATTATTGACCCAAATGGGAATTTTGTGGTATGTATAGATGCATGCAAAGGACTTGGTGGAGTCGTCACTGAAAATGGACATGTCATTGGTTATGAGTCTAGAAAAATTAAATAAAATGAGAAGAATTATGCCACACATGATTTGGTGCTTGCTACCATAGTTCATGCATTGAATATGTGGAGGCATTATCTCGTGGGAAAAGGATTTGAATTAAGGACAAACCATAGTGGTCTGAAATATATTTTTGAACAACCAACTTTGAATGATAGGAAAACAAGATTGCTAGAATTTTTAAGTGAGTATGAATTTGACATCAAGCATATCAAGGGAAAAGAAAATAAAGTTGTTGATGCACTAAGTAGAAGAGTACTTCTCATGCATGCTATAGTTGTTAGTATGCATTAATCATATTTAAAGAGAAGAATTTTAGATGTTTTTGTTATAAATTAGCATTACCTACATGTAAAATAAAGTTTACAGCAAGAAAATGTACAATAGAAAATTAAAGAGTATGAGATTAAGGAATGTGGATTACTTATGCATAAGAATGGAATTTATGTTCCTAGTTTTGGAGAACTTAGGAATTTGGTGTTAAAAGAAATGCATAATGTTCCATATGTCGAACATCTCGGTTACCAGAAAACAATTGCAGCAGTAAGAAGCCAAGTCTTTTGGCTAGGAATGAAGAAATATGTTTTTTATTATATTTCCAGATGTATGGAATGTTAGAGAGTGAAGGATGAGAATAGGCACCCAACGGGTTTGTTACAACCATTACCTATTCCAGAGAAGAAATGGGAAGTGGTAACCATTGATTGTATAACTAAATTTCCTTGAAAAACAAGGAAATATGATTCAATAATGGTAGTGGTTTATAAATTGACAAAGGCTGCTCATTTTGTTCCTATAAAAATGAATCATACAATAGCTAGTATTGTATAAATTTACATGAGGGAGATTGATAGGTTGCATGGAATATCTAAGGAAATTGTTTCAAACAAAGATACAAAGTTTAATTCAAATTTCTAGAGGGGACTGTTTAAAGGATTTGGTACAAATATGAACTTTAACACAACATACCATCTGTTAGCACTAAGAGTCACCCTCAGACTGCGAGAGGATAAGCCCATTACCCATCAAAAAGGTTTTTGAATGAAAATTAATAATGAATGGTCAAATGGACAAAACTCAATATAAGAATGTTTTAACACACAAATCTGGGCTAGCATGAATAAGAAAATGAGGTTATGGTTAACTTCAATCAGTGTTTTAAGGATAAAGTTGAATAGGATGAAGACTTGGTGAGGAAGATGAATAGTTCTGCTATAAGCATCAGGCCTTCAAGCAGCTAGGAGAAGAAAAACTCAGTCACAAGAACCTCTTGATCTTAAAGTTTAAAACATTGAAAAACATTCATAGTAACATTATAATCAAACATCCATTATAATGCAACCACAACATTTCATATGGATCATCCAATCATGAGAATTTCATGGTAAGAGAAAACAAGATGATGAAAGGAAACTGACTTCTATTAACGAAAATGTCTCAAGTCCCATACATAACCATAGAACATGCCTGCTTAGTCAAAATATTACAAAAGGGGATCTATGCTCAATCATCTGACCCTCTCAAATAATTCATCTGATGTATTTATAATCCAGACAGTAGTTGGTGTCTTCTCTTGTCCGTTATGTTCCTTTTGTTAGAAGGAAACTCGAGTCAATATGGGCCTGCATGAAAAACTACCCTCGGTGGTACTTCGGGATGACAACTTTATGTCTGCTTGGACAGACCCTCCATGCTTTCCATTTAAAGGGGGAGTCGATTGTTCAACCACCAGTCCTTCTTTCATTAATTGATTCAGGCTGACATCTTTCTGTCTCCTCGGCTAGACCCTCCATGGTTCCATTTAAGGGGGGAGTCGATTGTTCAACCACCAATCCTTCTTTCATTAACTGATTCAGTCTAATTCCTTTATGTCTCCTCGACCAGATTCTCGATGCTTCCATTTAAGGGGGGTAGTTGATTGCTCTCTTTCCTCTAGTGATGGACTGGTCGTGATCTGCTAACACTCTTGTTCTCCTTATGACGTTCGCCCAGGCTATTTTTCTACGTGCTAATCTAGCATTGGACCCTGTATAATCACGTGATCGCAAGAGCTGCCAAGGGCGGTTTGGATCCACACCGCTTCAACCATCGCAATCCACCACCAACTGCCATGTACTTATTTATCTATATCATGGTTCTAATTGTGGGACCACTCTAAAATTTTAGCGTTCGAACGCTTTCTTCCCCTGCAATGAAATATGGCCATCAATCTCATCACAATCCGCGATATGGGAAATCCCACTAATTTAGCATTCCTACTAAAATTTATCCACCTGCCAACTTCAGAATCCTTTTAACCATGTTTAGAGAATGGAGCCTATTTTGGCACTTGGGAGCTTTGAATGTTGGGTAGGAATACCTCCTGGAGGACGATCTCCCGAATCTGACGTGGTGGCCTGATGCCAATCTGCTATCATGTCATGAAAAGAAGGATGACATGTGTCACGTGGAAAAGGGAAAATGACGCAACCAAATGACCTAGAAAGAGTGCCACATGTCAGGGCCAGATGGAAGCCAATTTTCTCCATGGATGAGTACCACTAGTCCTGACGGATGAGTGCTAAGAGTCTTCGGCACTTTAACGCTTCGAGCTTTGGGAGTTTTGGATTGTTTAGCAAGGATATCTCCTAGAGGACAATCTCCTAAATTTGACGTGTTGACCCGACGCCAAATGATGCCCTAGTTGTTGATGTGTCAAAAAAATGGGAGTGCTACGTGTCACTCGAGAATGAGCGGATGACATGCCCAAAGGTGCCTAAACTAAATGCCACATGTCAATGCTGGATGTATGCCACGTGTCTCTAATGGATGGGTGCCACGCGTTTGAACTGACGAACTCCAAGAGCCTTCAACACTTCAGGTTCAAAATTTCTGCATGTAGAGTTTGTATAACTCCCGAAGGGATGAATTCGTGAAGTGATTAGCATGTGATAATCACTAATTAAACCTGGATTAAGCCACTTTTACCTAAATATTTTGGGACTTTGGAGCTCCAGGTTTCAAAGAACTTTGCTTTCTCTAAATGGAAAACTCCCGTAGTGGCAATATTGCGAAGTGATGAGGTGGCCTAATGTCATATGATGCCACAACAGATAAGTGCCACATGCTTCGACACTTCAACACTTCGGAGATTTTGTATGGTCATTAAGCCTCGCATGACTTTGAAACTTAGAATGCACGCGAGTCATTAATTTGAACTGTGCATGGGATCTTCGTCGTTGAAACTTGAACCTGGCTGCTTGCTTGTACTTTAAGCTCGAAATGGACTGTTTTGAATGTTGTGTTTTGGGCTCATGGTTATTCCTTGTGCAAACAAAGGAATTGAATGACCTGTTGCGAGCTCGATCAATGGAAAATAAGACAACCAGTACTTCGAGCCAAATCCTGATATGTGTTTATCCTTCAAGAAAAACATAAAAAAATTGTGCAAAGAATCAGTCAAGTAAGACACTAAGGATGATCCAGTCTTTGAAAGGGAAACCGATCTGATCAACTAGAAGACGAAAAAATTATAGGAATGGATGAGGAAAAGGGAGATATTGGGCACGGGTATAGACTTAGGCCTTAACCAAAAATACATGTGATCTTTAACAACTTCATGTGATAACATTGACTCCATAGGGGATGGCATGCTCCCTGTGATATTCCAAGAACAAGCAACTTCATTTTCTTACCCTAGGGATATGGGGTCACTTATTCGAATAGAAACAAAAGAAAAAGTGATATTTACAATGAATGGAAGCCAATTATGGCTTAAGAAAAATATTTTTTCAAAGAGCACCCATTGACAGGGCCACCAAAATCTTTGGAATCCTCCAAGTTCAGCAATTTATAAGTATTATTTGAAAATACCTCAAAAATCTTGAAAGGACCAATCCATAAGGCTTAAAATTTACCATGTTTGCCTTTGTCTTTCTTGGGTGCATCCCACTTGAGCACTAGATCTCCCAGCTAGAAATATTCTTTGCTTACCTTCTTGTCAAAGGCTTGCTTTATCTTCTTTTGATGTTCATGTGCTCTGCCAAGTAGTTTCTCCCTAGTCTACTGCACTTCTACTAGTTGTTGTATCCTCTTGACCATATCATTAGGTTCCACTTGATAGTATTGGAGGATTTTTTCCACAGGAAATGCAAGCTAAGTAGGAAAGATAGCCTCTATCCCATATACAATATGAAAAGGGGAAATACCTAGTGATCTCTTTGTTGTAACTCTATCATCCCATAAGGAAAATTTCATCTTTGAATCCCATGCTTTCTTATTGTCTTCTAACAATTTCTTGATGATCTTTATGAGGCTCTTGTTAGAGGAATCTGACAAACCATTTCCTTGGGGGTAGTAAGGAGTAGAATGGGCTAATGTAATCCCATATTGTTCACAGAACTTGATCAATGGTTCATGTTTGCAGGAGGCAACATTGTTAGTAACAATGTTGCTTGGAGAACCAAATCTTGACATGATATCCTCAAGAAAACTAATGATTACCTTATGGGAGTCATTTCTTGTAGGGATGGCTTCTATCCACTTGGTGAAATAATTAGTGGTGGTCAAAATCCACCTATGTTGACCACTTGAATTTGGGTGGATTTCCCCAATGAAGTCAAGACCCCACTATTGAAATGATCTAGAAACTACCAATGGCTTCAAAGGAAAATATTTGAGTTGTTGCTTTCCATAAAACTTTTGGCATTTGACACAAGCTCTAATATTTGCAAAAACATCATTAAAAAGGCTAGGCCAGAAATACCCAGCCCTGAGGATATTATAGGCTATGGTTCACCAGAAGTGATGGCCCCCACATAAGTTGTCATGAAACTCAGTCATGGCCTTTTGGGCCTCCTGTGGATCTAGACATCTCAAAAGAACTCCTAGAGGATCTTTATAATATAATACATGATCAACGAGACAATATTTGATTTCTTTAATCTTCAAATCTCTCACCTTGTTCTTGTCGAAAACATCAGGAGGCTGCAATTTCTACAAAAAATATATGATGTCTTTATACCAAGTGCATTCTACCAAATTTGGGTTGGCATGAGAGTTTTTATCAGCTAACTTGGCTTGCTGATTTTCTGAATTTATGTTCATGAAATTTACCCCTAAATCTTTGTAATTTGATTCAGCCAACAACTTGGCTAAACCTTGGCCTTTCACTAGTTTAGTGGGTTTCATTTCAAGGTCAAATTCCATAATTTTAGCAATCCACTTGCTCCTCTTCCCATCTATATTAGGTTGTATAAGTATCTCTTTCACTGAGGCTGAAGGGACATATGCAACAATTTTTGAATGAAGAACATATACTCTAAAAGCCTTGAGGGATTTGACCAAAGCATAAGCCTACTTTTCCATGGTATAATATTTCATCTTTGCATCCCTCAATGATCTATTGAAAAAGGAAATAAGTTGCTCTGACCCCTCTACATTTTTCTACAGTAAAACAACGACCAACGTGTCAACTGAGGCAAAGGAAAATATCAGAAACTCCTCGGGATAATCAGGGCTGATGAGAACATGTGCTTCAGTCAAGTCCCTTTTGATATGATCAAAAGAATATCAAGCCTTAGTATTCCATTTCACTTCATTCCCTTTCCTAAGAATGGTTGTAATGTACTTCACTAATTCAGAAAAGTTAGAGATGAACCTTCTTAGAAAATTGATTTTTCCCAAGAAATATTGAACTTATTTCTTGGATCTAGGAAAATATAAGGTCTAGATGTCCTCTACCCTAATTGGATCAATTGTTACCCCTTATATTGATACAATGTGCCCCAATAACTTATCTTCCTTCATAGAAAATAGGGACTTCTTTGGATTGAGAGAGAGACCAAAATTTCTGCACTTTAGGAATACCCTTTTCAAATGATGATAATACTCTTTATCAGATCTTGAGAACACTGTATTGTCATCTAGATAGATTACCACAAACTTGTCCTTTTCCCCAATGAAGGCAATGCCCATCACTTGTTGAAAGGTCGCTCCTGCATTCATCAATCCAAAGGGAATTGTAGCATACATGAATGTTCCCCGAGGAGTAGTAAAGGTTTTCTTCTCTCTATCTTCAGGTAAGACATAGATCTAATTATAGCCAAAAAAATCCATCAATCATAGACATCCTAGATGACCCAGTGACTCTCTACAAAATGTGCTCCATCTTTGGAAAGGGGTAATTATCTTTCTTGGAGATCATATTCAAATTCCTGAAATCAACACATAGTCTAATTTCCCCATTTCTCTTTCTTACAAGGACCAATTTAGCTACCCACTTAGAGTATCTCAAAGGAATTACGATTTTGGCATCCAACAGCTTCTTCACTTCTTTTTCCATAATAGGCAGCAACATGGGATTTATCTGTCTAAGTTTTTTCCTTAAAGGATTGGTCTCCTCCTTCAAAGGGATGTTATGTTCAATGTTGTTCATGTCATATGTTCTTAAATATTCATATTTCCAAAAAAACACATTAGTAAACCCCTTTAAAATCTTAGCATACTCATCCCTTTGTTCCTTTGACAAGTTGCTAGACAACTTAACATACTTTGGATCCTCCTCTTACCTAAATTGAATTCAGTCACCTCAACGTTTTCAGCTGAACCTTTAACCTTTACAACAACATCATTTCTATCAAACAATGTCTCCAAGGGGACTAGCCCTTTTGGAATATGTTTACTAGGCAACTGAGCAATATTATGGTCAACAATTTTATTCAGAAAAATATCAGCATGAGGGCTTTTTTCAGTATCATGATCTTGATCAATATGTAAGGAAGAAAACTCATCCAAAGTCTCAAGAAATGTTTTTATCTCAAGATAATCCTCAAAAACCTTCCAATGTTTGACATTCTCAGGTATAGAGGGTATATACTTCACTTCCACATCATATTTGAGTTTAGGAGGGCAGAGGAATTCTAAAATTACTTGTTGAAACAACCAAGGAATCTGCCATAGTGTTCTCCTCTCTTGGAACAAATGAGATATTAAAAGCTAAGAAGAAACGATCAACAATATCCCAAACTTAATTTTTGTAAGTCCTTAACCTAGGGTTCTTAGCTTGATACAGATTTTTAACTTGATGAACAACTAATTCAGCATTTCCAAACACTGCTAGCTCTTCAATCCTTATGTCTTTAGCAGCCCTCAAACCCAAAAAAAGAGCCTCATATTCTGCCACATTGTTTGTAGTTTCAGATTCAAGCTTGTGGGACAAAGATATGATCTCTTGGGTAGGATAAATAAAGACTACCCCAGCACCATCACCTTCCTTAGAAGAGGCCCCATCAAAAAACATCTTCCAAACAGAGGCATTAAGAGGAGGACCTTCACAAGAGGTAAGGGGAGGCCTTCTGATTTCAATGGGGGGTCAAGGAGCATCAGTAACTTGTAATATACTGAATCCTAAATCAGTATCGAGTGAAAAAATAGGGTGGTTGTTAGGATTTGCTTCATCACTGATGATGTAGGTTGATTTTTCCTCCCTGTAAAACCTCCTATGTTATCCCCCAAACACAGGACTGGTGGCATATGAAAGCTCCATTTGCAAAGTTCCCCCTAGTCTTTTGATCCAAGATCTTGACAAGAGCATCCCAAACTTAGGGGGGACATCAACCACCACTATATCCATCACCACACTTTTCATTGGCAATTGGAACAGGGTAACAGCCAGGTATTTTATAACCCAAGACACTTTGCCTTCCCAGAATAAAATGAGTACAGGTCATGGTAGGTTTTTGCAATTTCCAACCCAAGATCATCCATGGCATTTTTAGGCATGAGGTTATGAGATGCCCCTGAATCCATCAAGAAGTTGTGAAACACTTTATCATGCATGTTTAATGATGTGTAGAAAGGAGGGGAAGAGTCGTCTCTATATTCTGCCAAAGGTCCTAGGATGACTGTTGTTTTTCATCTTGAAGGTTGATTGAATATTTGGAATTAGATGAAGGTTCAGGATGCAACATTTTGGAAAGATACCTTTTAAATTTCTCATTCTTAATCATCTCCAAAAAAGGTACAGGGATTTTAATTTTTTGAATCTCACTCTCAAAGCTAAAAGAGGATGGGGATTTCAGAATCTCCTTAACTTTTAGGGTAGGGCTCTTAGCTAATGCATAGGGGTTTTGCATATATTTTTCCTTGCTACTAGCTACCACTGCCTTTGTAGAATTTTATGCTTTGGTGGGATAACCAGAAGGGTCAGTATTTCCTTCTTTCTTTTTTGACCTTAGGTTGTATTTATTTTTATTATCATTGCTTCCTTTCCCTTTACTCAATTCATTCAGTTGGTCATCCATGAGAGACTCTTCATATGCATATTGGGTTAAATGAGGAGATGAAGAGGTGTCACCAATACAATGGATTTCAGGATTAGTTTCTTCATCCTCTCCTTCTTCATCAACAACAAGGTTATTTTGGAGAGAGGCTTGGAATTTTTTATCATCCCTATCCCTATTCCTTTTTTTGGAAGATTGGTTGTTGTCATTGATGTCAACCCTAGTCATTGGTTTTGGACCACAAGATTGATGAAGGTATTTGGACATGAATGACATTGCACATGAAGACATAACACCCATGGATGTATAGTATACATCATGTTGTTTCCTATGGTAGGTGGCACATCATGTGGATCCTCATGGTTTAGGAGAAATGAATTTTTGAAGATGACAAAGTGAATTGAAGAAGGAAGTACATGTTGTCCTTGAAGATAATTAAAGAAAAGGATTACAAAATAAGAAAGTGTCAGGTCGGCCCTAATGTTAAAAGTAAGTGACATAAATGGTATAAATACATATCATTATACATTCATTATATACACAAGTCTAATTTCAGAAGAAATCTGAAGAAAAAAAGGTTGAATTTCAACGGAGGATGAAGTCTTTTGGTGATGTGTTCTAAGGTATGTTATTTACAGGTCATCTTACCATTTTCTCTATAACTATTTTTATAGAACATTTCATATGGTTAAATTCATATGGTATGGATAAGACACATCTAGGTACCTATGGTTAAAAAATCATCTCTTTATTCGGTATAATTGTGGACATACACTATGTGGAAGATAGGGTTTTTGACTAGTTCTGAAGCTAGTCAATAAACATGTGTTCCGGGTAAAATAGTCATAACTTCTTCATAGAGAATCTAAATGAAGTGATACCAATTTAATTGGAAATTGTATGAGATGTAGTTTCTTGTGTGCGTGTTTTAGAATCAGATGTTAAATATTGAGCACGGGGCATTCTGTACAAGTTTTCTCTCTTGAATAAACCAGAATTGAATAAGGTCTACCATTCTCTCTATAACTTATTTTTGGGGAGGATTCAAGGAGTGAAACTTGGAGGTGTTTCATAGAATAAATTGAGTAATATTATCTATAGGATCTGAGTATTCCAAGAATTGAAGAATTGTAGAAGTTGAAGAAGTCTCAGGAAGCATTATTAGGTTCTATGTGATGGTTGGTTGATGGTGATGATTTAATGTAAATTTTTATTATCTCTCATGTATTCTTGGGTGGAAGGAAGGGGAAAGAATAAATAGGTCAACCCTCTCTTTATATTGGAGGATTGTATCTTCATCTTGGATGTTTATCCCTCCCTTTATATTTGGAAGTTGTAGCTACCTTTGGAAGTCATTACTTCCCTTGAACAATAACGATTGATTATTTCTCATATATTGTGCATGGTGTATTGTGGTGTATTGGTGTAACTCTTATATTATTGTTCATTGCACATTGGATATAATTGAATTGTTTAAGTATAATTTGAAAAGGTTTTGAAATTTTACTTGATACTGATTCACCCCCCTCTCTGTATCAACACCTTTGTGTTGATACTGAGAGGGGGGTGAATCAGTATCAAGTACAATTTCAAAACCTTTTTCAAATTATACTTAAACCATTAAATTATATCCAATTAACAATGAA
>ML777889.1:1395382-1444960 GCA_009831015.1 Picea engelmannii
GTACAAGCAGGAGCTCATACAATACAGAAAGATAAATATTAATTTCGTTGATTAGCGACAGGTTATTATGTGTGTTATTTAGTTAACTTGTTTATGAATGAAACAATGAATGTATGGTTCAACTTTGACTATCCACATGTTCACGTTTCATTAACTTTTTTGCAAGATTCTTTAAATTTATAAAAGAAAAACAATAAATATTTGTATGTGCTTTCTTTATCTGCTTCCTAGAAGTAATCATTTTTCCATTGATTTTCATAAGTTTCGATTAAAACTTGTATCTTGTAAATCATGTAAATAAACGAGACTTGTATATATTCTTCTTAAATACAGCTACTATAGTTACATTTGAACATATGTACATATATATAGTGTGTTTAGTAATTAGTTAGTTATTTATCTCTTTTATTCGTTTCTTTTAGGATTCTTAGATTGGCTAACGGAGTCATTAAACCTGTCAGAACGAGTTACACCAAACGGCTTGGGTTATTTAGACAACCCCGGACCGGACTCGCTCTTCCAATTGACAGACAATCAATTTTGCCCGTCAACAAAACCCAAGATAGGTTCATCTATCCACTCATCAAAAAAATATACTAGCAGGTAGCAGAGGGTGGAAATTATTTGATTGTCCCTGATTGAGAAAATGGAAGATGGATAGGGAGGGTTTTTCTTAGGAAACTACACATCTTCTAGTAGGAAGATTTCAAATATTTGGGCTCTTTGGGGGAAGGAAAGTTTCTAATAGAGGTCGTTTAGGATTTCAATGGAGAAAGGACTGGTAGAATCAATTTTGGGGATCTGTAACATCTGGTTTATTGATTCAGAGGTAATGGTGAAAAGGGTTTCACCAGATGAGGATATGATGAACCTTTTTCCAGGAAGATAGTGAGCTTGACACTTAAGGGAGAACTCTCGGAAATGAAAGGTCTGGGGAAACATGTATAAGGGAAAATTGGACTCCCAAAGTCCAATTTCATCACTCTGGTGTAAGAAAATGTCTTTTAGCCATAAGTGTAATTTGAAGAAATCAAATTCACACTTTGGCTCTATGACTCTGTAATCTTTGTCAGCTAGGGGAACATGCTCCAAGTCAATGGGAGGGGGAATAAATATATTTTCGAGAGTTTCAGTAGTTTTAGCTTTGGGGTCCATAGCTAATAAAGATATGAAGGCAAAAACTGATGACTATGGTTATCCGGATTAATGGCGCCTATTGAAAATGTGCCTGGGTGATGATTTTCTTGAAAGCTGGAGTTGGCATTGTTTCCACAGTGTCTGTAATGGTGAAAAGTATAGTAATGGTGAAGAAATAGGGTTAAATGGTGTAGGGGGTATCCGTTATGGTACAGGTGGTGACTGGACAAATAACGATGATGAGGGATGACATTGATTGGCTAGTGAGTATGATGAGTGTGAGGTGTGACAAGGTAGTGGGGTACGGTGGCAGAGTGAGGTGGTCAGTATTGGATGAGCGGTTAGGTGGGTTCCCGGAGGGGGGGTAGGTGGTAAGAAGAATTGAGTGGGGGGTCACGGTAAGATGTGGGACTGACACATTGCGTGGGGCCCGCACTGGGAAAATGACTTTTCCCGGACTCCCCTCTCTGTTAAAGGCAAAAAGGTTGGGGGTGGGTCCAAAAAACACTATCGGTCATTGATCTGAGCGTTGTTTGATCAGTCGCTGAAAACTGTGCACTCTTTAGTTGCATAATGACAAAAGGTCATATCCCATCCATAACTTAGGATAAAACCATATTGTGGGTCACGCTAGGCTCTCATTTCCTTATTTTTCACCAAGGTGTCATTTGTTAGGCTAAAAAACACCAAATTAACTCAAATGAAGGTATTTTCAACAATGTTTTGAGAATATTTATTGAAATAAACCATGCTAACCTAACTCCAAGCCTAATTATCTAACACATTAATCCATATTAGACTATTGGATTCATAATTACCCAAACCTAATATATTTGGCCAAGGTTAGACTGTTTGGCCAAATTTATTCACTAACCTATCTAATTTGGCCAAGGTTAGACTGTTTGACCAAATTTATTCACTAACCTATCAACATAAATTTAAAAGGTTTGATCATGATTATAAAGTATGAGTCAAACCAAGTTTATTTTCATGGGGTTTTATATTTTCTCTTTTTTTTTATTATTTATTTTTATACCCTCTTTTCATGTTTTATACTTGTATTCTTTCTTTTTCTTTTCTTTTCTTTTTTCTTTTTCTTTTCTTTTTTCTTTTCTTTTTTTTTTCTTTTGTAAATCATTTGCAGAATAAAATATTATTTACAATACAATACAACTAGAGGAAGAGATTCTAATCACCAGGTGATCCTATGAAATATAGGGTTATAACAGTGGCTCCACTTGGGGATGGTGCTCTCCTTGTGAGGTGCCAAGAACCAACTACCTGATGCCTTAAATCTTCTTCTCCAGTGATTTTCTATATTCTGATTTGATTTATTCTAACTGTAAATATGGTGATCTTGATCAGTGGATTAGGGCCTTCTCTTTGGGCTTCAACCACTTGATAAAAATCACCCACACCTGACATAAAAGTAAAAATGGTATTTACAATGAGATGAGTGAAAAAACTATTCATTCTTGTGGAACATAATTCTTGAGCATTATGCCATTGATAGGTCTTCCAGGAAGATCTGCTCCATCCATGTCCTTGATTATAAATGCATTGCTTCCTTTGTAATCCTGGATTATGAATGGACCTTTCCATATATTGTCAAATTTTCCATCCTTTCCCTTTTCTTCATTCCTTGAATCCCATTTCAGTACTATATCACCCAATTTGAAGTCATTGTCCTTGGTTCTTCTGTCATAGATTTTCTTAATATTCTCTTGAATCACATGACTCTCATTATAAAACTCTTCTCTAGATTGTTGCAGCTATATCATTTGATTGATTCTTCTTTGGATGTCATTAGGTTCTACTTGTACTTCTTGTAATAGCTTCATGACAAGAGCACCCAAAGAAGTGAGGAAAACAACATCCATTCCATAGAACAACTGATATGGAGACATACCAATTAAACTCTTTGTAGTAAGACTGTCTGCCCAAAGTGCATGTACCAACCTAGTGTGACATGATTTTTTGTTTTCTTGTAGCATCTTCTTAATAATGTTGAACAAAATCTTATTTGAAGACTCTACCAATCCATTTCCCTGAGGGTAATGGGTTGCAGAGTGTCCCAAGGTGATATGATACTTGTGTTGGCATATTTGCAGACAAAAGGTAGAGTATGCTTGTTTTTCATTGATGGCAAGATCAACACGACGAGAGTATACTTGTTTCCCAATGATAGCAATATCAACAGCGCAGCGATGATGGCATGGCAAGAATAGAAGTGTAAGATTAGGAGGAGGAGAAACAGTGATCATTGGATCACCCATCCCGAATTCCCGATGGCCATCAGATCTGAATTCAAACAGGAGGAGCACGTAGAAGAGGAGAACAAATCTCAGACGTTGGATCTAAGCGTCGAGGACCAACAACCATCGGATCCTGTATAACTGTGAAGAGGATATGGCTGAGTAATATCCTCTAACTTTGCGATATGCAAGGTCGCGAAACAATCGTGGCCATTGGAGCCAGAGGACACGTGGAGAGAGATTGGAATTTCACTGACTTGCACATTGGAGGAGTCAAAGGAGCGTGGTGTGGAAACTCGTGATACGCGAAGTCACGAAACAATCCTGGTTGTTGGAGCCAGAGGACATGTGGCGAGCGATTGGAATTTCGTTGACTGAAGGGTCAAAGGAAGGAGGTTCTCTAACCTCCAAAGTCACGAAACACGAAATTGTGACATGATCTAAGCCATCAGATCGAGGGGATATCTGGATCATTGATTTTCCAAGGAGATGAGACACGAAGTCGCGAAACGTGAAATCATGATTTGATCATAGCCATCGATCAAAGGGAGAGAATGGACCATTGATCTAGCACGATGAAGAATGAAGTCTGAGTTTTCGAAGAAGAGATATAGACCGTTAAATCACCAAGGATCGTGGGTCATCGATCTTGAGTATTTTAGAGTTTCCCAAGTTGGGAGTCTCAAGGAAACTCACATCAGGAAATCGCGATATGTGAAATCGCGAAGCACCTTTTTGCTTGACCACTGGTCACAGCTGGAGGTCACATCATCGAAGGATTAAGGGAGGAGCTAGCATGTCGCTAGGCTCCACATCAGAGATCGCCAATATCGTGAAGCTCTAGTTTGATTAGCGAGTGTTCATAGTCACCGATCATATGGGATAAACGCGAGACCCTACAGATCTAATCCAATGGTGTTGGTTAATTGGGAATTTGATCGAAGGGGTACTATTTCACCTCACGGTTAATTGTTCAGTTACGATTCAGTTAGCATAACTTAATCATATTTCTTGGACGTTTGGAGATTCAATTGTTGATGTGTTTCCTTGGAGATTTGAGGTGTAACTGAATAGGTGGGAGAACATAAAAGAGATATGCAGTGATTGTGTGAGGTTGGTTTTTCTAACTAAAAAATGAGTTGAATTGTATGAAAGATAAAATTACAGTATGCATAGTGTGAGATTAAACTCAGAGATGAGAAACAGAAGCTGAACAAACAGAAGCAGAGCAGATTTGCAGAACAAACAGAAGAAGAGAAGAATTGCAGAACAAACAGAAGAAGACCAGATTTATAGAACATAGAAGAATTGGTAAGAATTGATATATCTGTATTGTTGATTATACAATCAAAAATTCATAATCAAGGAGGTAGGGTGGTGCTAGGGAGGATCGTAGTCCTCTGTTATTCAAGTTGGTGCTTGAACACTAGAAGTTGAATCTTTCATCTAGTTGTGGCTATAAAACAGGGTGGCAGGGTGGTGCTTGGGAAAACACAAAGTTTACTATGTGAAAGTTGGTGCTTGTATAAGTGGAAGTAGGTGCTTCCATCCACTTGGTGCTAGAACACTCAGGGAGTTGGTGCTTCCTTCTAGTGGGTTCTAGAGAAATCAGAGAGTTGGTGCTCTCAGCAAGTTACAGCCTATAAAACAAAGGTAGAAGCTTCATTTTGAGTTGGTGCTCAAAGATAGATGATGTACAGAACATAAAATATTTCCTATCATTCGAAGAAGAAGTGGTTTTCTCCCTTTATGGGTTTCCTCGTGAAAATGTGTCTCTATGTATATCTTATGTGTGACTGATGTTCATTATTTATGTTGTTCATATCTTGTATAATATTGATGGTCACTTGGAAGAGATTAAAAATTGTTTGAATAGTCATATAATTGTTTAAGCATAGTGACAACTGATTCACCCCCCCTCTCAGTTGTCTTAGTAATTTCAATAATTGGTATTAGAGCGGGTTCCTTTTATTTAAAGGTAGATCTGTAAACTTAAACATGACAAGTCATGATGGGACTTCAACCAATAAGCCTCCTTTGTTTGATGGAACAAATGTTGCCTTCTGGAAGGTTAGAATGAGAACATGATCTGATCCGTCAGATCGAGGGGAGATATGGATCGTTGATTTTCCAAGGAGACGAGATGCGAAGTCACAAAACGTGAAATCACAATTTGATCACAACCATTAATCAAAGGGAGAGGATGGATCGTTGATTTGGAACAACGAAGAATGAAGTCCGAGTTTTTGAAGAAGAGATCTGGACCGTTAAATCATCGAGGATCGTGGGGCATCGATCTGGAGTATTTCATAGTTTCGCAAGTTGGTAGTCTCAAGGAAACTCACATCAGGAAATCGCAATATGCGAAATCGCGAAACACCTTTTTGCTTGACCCCTGGTCACAGCTGGAGGTCACATTGTCGAAGGATTAAGGGAGGAGCTAGCACGTCGATAGGCTCCACATTGGAGATCACCGAGATCACAAAGCGCTCGTTTGATTAGCGAGTGGTCATAGTTAGTGGTCATATGGGATAAACGCGAGACCCTGCGGATCTAATCCAATGGTGCTGGTCAATTGGGAATTTGATCGAAGGGATATTGTTTCACCTCACGATTAATTGTTCAGTTACAATTCAATTAGCATAACTTAATCATAGTTCTTGGACGTTTGGAGATTCATTTGGTGATGCATTTCCTTGGAGATTCAAGTTGTACCTAAATAGGTGGGAGAACATAAAAGAGATATGCAGTGACTGTGTGAGGTTGGTTGTTCTAACTGAAAAATGAGTTGAATTGTATGAAAGATAAAATTACAATATGTGTAGTGTGAGATCAAACTCAAAGATGAGAAACAGAAGCTGAACAGACAGAAGAAGAACAAATTTGCAGAATAGACAAGAGAAGAATTGCAAAACAGACAAAAGAAAACCAAATTTATAGAACAGAGAAGAATCGGTAAGAATTGATATATCTGTATTGTTGATTATATAGTCAAAAATTCATAATCAGGGAGGTAGGGTGGTGCTAGGGAGGACCATAGTCCTCTATTATTCAAGTTGGTGCTTGAACACTGGAAGTTGAAGATTTCATCTAGTTGTGGCTAGAAAACAAGGTGGTAGGGTGGTACTTGGGAAAACACAAAGTTTCCTGTGTGCAATTTGGTTCTTGTATAAGTGGAAGTAGGTGCTTCCATCTAGTTGGTGTTGGAACACTCAGGGAGTTGGTGCTTCCTTCTAGTGGGTGATAGAGAAATCAAAGAGTTGGTGCTCTCGACAAGTTGCAGCTTGTAAAACAGAGGTAGTAGCCTCATTTTGAGTTGGTGCTCAAAGATAGATGATGTACAGAACATAAAATATTTCCTATCATTCGAAGAAGAAGAGGTTTTCTCCCTTTATGGGTTTCCTCGTGAAAATGTGTCTCTGTGTATATCTTATGTGTGACTGATGTTCATTATTTATGTTGTTCATATCTTGTATAATATTGATGGTCACTTGGAAGAGATTAAAAATTGTTTGAATAGTCATATAATTGTTTAATCATAGTGACAACCGATTCACCACCCCTCTCAATTGTCTTAGTAATTTCAATAATTGGTATCAAAGCGGGTTCCTTTTATTTAAAGGTAGATCTATAATCTTAAACATGACAAGTCATGATGGGACTTCAAATAATAATCCTCCTCTGTTTGATGGAACAAATATTGCCTTCTGGAAGGTTAGAATGAGAACATACATAATGGCCTTAGGTGTTGATGCTTGGGATGGAGTAGAAACTAGATATATAAAGCCTATTTTGCTAGCTTCTAAAGATGATAAGTTAGAATTTAGTTTCAATGCAAAGGCAATGAATGCTATCTTGAATGGACTTGTTGAAGCGAGTTTGTAAAGGTGATGCATCTTGAATCTGGCAAAGAAATTTGGGATAAAATTATTAGCAGTTATGAAGGAAATGAGAAGGTAAAAGATGCCAAACTTCTAACATATAGATTGAAATTTGAACAACTAAAGATGAATGAAGATGAAAAATTTAGTAAGTATTTTTTAAGAGTTGAAGAACTTGTGAATGCCATGAAGGGTCTTGGTGAGAAGTTTGGAGAATCATTTTTAGTTCAGAAGATTTTAAGATATCTTCTTGATAAATTTAATCCAAAGTCTCTGCAATAGAAGAACTAAATGATCTTAAAAATTTGTCCATTGATCAACTCCTAGGAACTCTAACTGCATATGAAATGAAAATCAACAAAGATAAATCCATTACTAGAGAAGCATCTTTTAAAGAAGACAAGAATATTGATTCAGAATTAGATGATATTGAGGCAAAATTTGTGAGAAGGTTAAAGAAAGGATTAGGCAAATACCAAGGCAAGATGCCCTTCAAATGCTTTAACTGTGGCAAAATAGGTCATTTTTCATCTAAATTTCCTCACAAGAAAAAGGACCAAAGGACCATAACTCTAATGATGAAAAGAAATACAAATTTAAGAAATACAGTAAAAAGAAAAGTTTGTGTGCAAACAATGATGACTCCTGAGAAGACATAGATAGCAATTCATCTTGTGAAGACAAAGGGAATGATTTTATGGTTATGGCTATGGGATATATTGATGATAAACACACATGAGGTGACATGGATGATGAAGAAGTTGTGGTGGATATGGAAGGTGAATTAATCAGTGCTTTGGAAGAAATTGGCAGACTCAGATTTAAGAAGAGAAAACAAAAACAGTTGTTGATGCAGTTTGAAATGATTGATAAAAAACATGATGAAGATTTTTCCTTACTAAAAGTGGAGTTAGAAGAGGCAAAGAAAATAGAGGAAATTATTAAAAAACAACTATCAGAGAATAAAGTGAGATGTGAAGCTTTGGAAGAAGAAATAGTAAAAACCAGAAAAGAGATGGAGAAGTTTAAGGCATTGTATCACCAAAATATGTCAAGTATTAAAGCCTGAGAAGGATTAACCTCCATTCTAAATCAGCAAAGGAATCCAAAGTTGAAAGTTGGCTTAGGTTATGAAGAAGCATCAAGTAATGATCAGCCAAGTATTATAGAATCCATCAAGTTTGTCAAATCCACAATCATTGACAACAACCACTCTACAGAAAAAAAGAAAGAAAATCAGCCACCAAGAGGGAATGAAAGAAAAAGTACTTGAACCGAAGCTGTAGATCAAAGAAATTATCAGCACGAAAGAAATCGACCTGCTCAAGGAAGACAGTCTTTTTCCAGGTACAAAGGATTTTTCTATGGATATTGTTTTTTCTGTTCTAACTTTGGCCACAAAGCTATAACTTGTTCTTTAATATTTATATATGAGCAATTAGGATACTCAAGGAATAATTATCTGCCACAACAAAGATTGAGACAACCAAGCAACAAACAACCATAGACTATAAATCATGTGATGGATGGGAAAAGGACACAGGTGAAACATAACAACTTTTATGAGCATAACAATCGTTAGGATCTGTTATTCAGTGAACCAGAATGTTACGTCTACCATAATTATGGACATAAAGCTACAGATTAATGCTTAAGGAATTATAAGCCATATTTGAATCCCATTGCCGAAAATTTCAAGGTTTGGAAGAAGAAAGAAGATGACAAGTGTGGACTAGTGTTATCATCCCAAAGACAAAAGAATCCCTGGTATATTAACAGTGGATATTCCAAACATATGACTGGAAACAAAATCAAGTTTATAACTCTAACTGAAAGAAAATCATGGAATGTAACTTTTGGAAATGATGCACCAAGAAAAATAAAAGGTAAAGGAATGGTAAGTCTAAGTAATGGAAAAGGGAAAGCTCAAGATGTGTTGTTTGTAGATGGTCTAAAACATAATTTTCTTAGTGTCGGTCAAGTTTGTGATAGAGGATGTGAAGTTGGTTTTACTTCTAAAGATTGTAGAATAAAATATGTGAATTCAGGACAGTTGGTTGCAAAATGCATAAGAATAGAAAACAATGTCTATGTGTTAAAAGAAGAAAAACAAGAATGCCACTTAAGAAAGTATGATGAAAGTTGGCTATGGCATAGGAGACTTGGACACCTAAATTTTGATCATATAATCAAGCTTAGAAACAGTGGGGCAGTAAAATATCTTCCAAAGATATCAAAGCCATATGATTCTATTTGTAAACCTTGCCAAATAGGAAATCTTACTTGGACAGAGTTCAAATCTAAAAACTTTCCTTCAACAGAAAAACCTCTCCAGTTAGTACATATGGATTTATGTGGACCTTCAAGGAAGGGAGGTATAGGAAAAGAAAACTATTTCATGTTGATTATTGATTATTGATTATTATTCTAGACTAACATGGGTTTCCTTTCTAAAGGAAAAGTTTGAAGCATTCGAAAAATTCAAAGTGTTTAAGGCTTTGACTGAGAATCAAACAAGAAAAAGATTGAAGGCAGTAAGGTCTGATAGAGGAAGAGATTTTAGTTCATGGAATTTCAAAGAGTTTTGTGATAAACATGGGATCAAAAGAGAGTATATTAATCCAAGGACTCCACAAGAAAATGGAGTAGCTGAGAGGAAGAATATATCAGTTCACCAGATGGAAAGATCAATGATGAATGAAATGAATATTGCTCAGACATATTGGGTGGAAGAAATTCATACAATCGTACATATTCTTAACAAATCTCATCTTAGGCCACACTGTGACAAGAATCATTATGAACTATGGTTTGGAAGACTTGCTTCAATCAAGAATTTTAAAGTCTTTGGGAGTAAGTGTTATATCAAGAATAATGATGAAAATATCGGTAAATATGATGACAGGGCTGATGAAGGTATCTTCTTAGGGTATGCTACAAACAGTAAAGGATACATATGCTATAATAAGAGGCTCCATAAACTAGTTGATTGTATTGACATAAAAGTTGATGAAGAAATATTGGTACGAGATGTAAGAAGTGTTGAATCAACCACAGAAGATATAGTTGAAGCTAAAGATGAACATGTCCAAGGATTAGAAAGAGAAGAATCTGAATCAGATGAAGATAAAAATACTCAGGAAGACTCAACTAAGCAGAGAGAAACAAAAACACCTCTCAGAATTGTTAGAAAGAATCATCCTAAAAATCATATAATTGGTGATATAAATAAAGGAGTTTAGACAAGAAGGAAATTGATTAAAGACTCGAAACAATCTCAGGTTTCTTTTACATCTATGATTGAACCTCAAAATTTTGATGAATCTAACAAGCATGATTATTGGATTAGAGCTATGTATGAAGAGCTTGATCATATTGAGAAGAAAAATACTTGGGAGCTTGTTCCTAGACCTGAAGATAAGAATGTAATAGTTTCCAAATGGGTGTTCAATAATAAAATGAATGAAAAAGGACAAGTTGTTAGGAATAAATCCAGATTGGTCTGTAAAGGGTATGCACAAGTTGAAGGATAAGATTTTGATGAAACCTTTTCACCAATGGCAAGATTGGAAACCATTAGAATGTTTCTTGCATAATCATGTCATAAGAACTTTAAATTATATTAGATGGATGTTAAGTTAGCATTTCGTAATGGAGATCTAGAGGAAGAAGTATATATGGAGCAACCTAAAGGATTATCATTGACAGATAATCCTGACTATGTTTGCAAGTTGAAGAAGGCTTTATATGGAATGAAACAAGCACCACGAGCTTGGTATTATAGATTGGACAATTTTTTACAAGACAAAGGGTTCAAGAAAGGGATTGTTGAAAACAATCTCTACATTAACTCTGAAGGTGATGATTTACTAGTTGTTTTGGTTTATGTAGATGACATTATTTTTTGTTGTACTAATGATTCCTCTATCCAGTGGTTTGCTAACTCTATGGAAACATAGTTTGAGATGTCCATGATAGGATAATTGTCATACTTCCTTGGATTACAAGTAAATCAGATTTCTGCAGGAATTTTTATCACTCAAGAAAAATATTTGAAAGAGATGTTGAAGAAGTTTCAAATGGAAGATTCTTCCCCTGTTAGTACACCTATGGTGGTCAGTTGCAAGCTCAGCAAAGATGATATTTCACCTGATGTTGATCAAAGGACATATCAACCAATGATAGGCAGTATTCAGTACATCACAGCATCCTGCCCTGATATAATGAAAGTTGTTGGAATGGTAGGTCGTTATCAGTCTTCTCCTAAAAAAAGTCATTTAGTAGTTGTAACAAGGATATTCAAATACTTGAAGGGCACAATGACTTATGGCCTATGGTGTCCTAGAAATCAGAATTTTCAGTTAACTGCTTATTCAGATGTTGATTGGGAAAATTGTGTGGATGAGAGAAAGAGCACCAGTGGAGGTGAATTCTTCCTAGGTGACTCGTTAGTAGCATGGATTAGTAAGAAGAACTCATTAGTAGCATGGATTAGTAAGAAGCAGGGATCTATTTCATTATCAACTACAGAGGCAGAGTACATTGTTGCAATCAGATTTTATGGATGATACAAACTCTTACAGATTTGAAGGTAACTTTCACTGATCCCATCCCACTTCACTGTGATAACACCAGTGCCATTAGTGTCTCCAAGAATCTTGTTCTTCATTCCAAGACTAAGAATATACCAATCAAATATCATTTTCTCATAGAGAAGGTTACAAACAGGGTTGTTTAGCTGAATTATATTCCCTTCATGGAACAGATAACTGACATCTTTACTAAAACATTAGGAGTGACACCTTTTGGATATCTTCGTCAGGAGTTGGGGGTTATATCTGCTTTCATCTAATCTTTTCACCTTGTCAGGGGGAGTATGTGCTTGTAGCATATCTGATCCCTTCGAGATGTACTGCAACAACTCAAGGGGAGCGTGTTTCTTCTTTGACATTGATGTCAAAGGGGGAGAAAAAGTGTGGTAATGGTAAGGATGCTACAGTGGTATGGTTGGATGTCCAAGTAGAATAGTGCAGTTCTTTAAGTTCTTCAAGGTTGGCATCAATGCCAAAGGGGGGCATTGTTGGCAAATTTATAGATAGAAGGTAGAGTATGATTGTTTTTCATTGATGTCAAGATCATCACGACGAGAGTATACTTGGTTGCCAATGATAGAAATATCAACAGTGTAGTGATGATGGCATGGAAAGAACATAAGTGTAAGCTCAGAAGGAGGAGCAACAATGATCATTGGATCACCTATCCTGAATTCCCGATGGTCGTCAGATATGAATTCAGATAGGAGCAGTGCATAGAAGAGGAGAACAAATCTCATACATTGGATCTGAGCGTCGAGGACCAACAACCGTCGGATCCTGTATAACTGCGAAGAGGATAAGGCTAAGTACTATCCTCTAACTTTGCGATATGCGAGGTCGCGAAACAATCCTGGTCATTGGAGCTAGAGGACACGTGGTGAGCGATTGGAATTTCGCTGACTTGTACATTGGAGGATTCACAGGAGCATGGTGTGGAAACTCATGATACGCGAAGTCGTGAAACAATCTTGGTCGTTGGAGCCAGAGAACATGTGGCAAGTGATTGGAATTTCATTGACTGAAGGGTCAAAGGAAGGAGGTGCTCTAACCTCCAAAGTCGTGAAACATGAAATCACGACATGATATGAGCCATCAAATCGAGGGGAGATCTGGACCGTTGATTTTCCAGAGAGACGAGATGTGAAGTCATGAAACACGAAATCGCGATTTGATCACAGTCGTCGATCCAAGGGAGAGCGTGGACCGTTGATCTAGCACGACAAAGAATGAAGTCCGAGTTTTCGAAGAAGAGATCTGGACCATTAAATCACCGAGGATCGTGGGTCATTGATCTGGATTATTTCGAAGTTTCATGAGTTGGGAGTCTCAAGGCAACTCACATCAAGAAATTGAGATACGCAAAATCGCAAAGCACCTTTTTGCTTGACCCATGGTCACAGTTGTAGGTCACATCGTCAAAGGATATAGGGAGGAGCCAGCACATCTCTAGGCTCTGCATCAGAGATCGCCAAAATCGCAAAGCGCTCATTTGATTAGCGAGTGGTCATATCCAACAACCATATGGGATAAACGCGAGACCCTGCGGATGTAATCCAACGGTGCTGGTTAATTGGGAATTTGATCGAAGGGCTACTATTTCACTTCACGGTTAATTTTTCAATTACGATTCAGTTAGCAGAACTGAATCATAGTTCTTGGATGCTTGGCGATTTAGTTGTTGATGTGTTTCCTTGGAGATTCGAGGTGTAACTGAATCGGTGGGAGAACATAAAAGATATATGCAGTGACTGTGTGAGGTTGGTTGTTCTAACTGAAAAATGAGTTGAATTGTAAGAAAGGTAAAATTATAGTATGCGCAGTGTGAGATCAAACTCAAAGATGAGAAACAGAAGCATAGAAGATTTGTAGAACAGACAGAAGAAGAGAAGAATTGTAGAATAGACAGAAGTAGACCATATTTACAGAACAGAGAAGAATCATAAGAATTGATATATCTTTATTGTTGATTATACAATCAAAAATTCATAATCAGGGAGGTAGGGTGGTGCTAGGGAGGACCGTAGTCCTCTATTATTCAATTTGGTGCTTGAACACTGGAAGTTGAAGCTTTCATCTAGTTGTGGCTAGAAAACAGGGTGGAAGGGTGGTTCTTGGGAAAACACAAAGTTTCCTGTGTGAAAGTTGGTGCTTGTATAGGTGGAAATAGGTGCTTCCATCCAGTTGGTGCTGGAACACTCAGGGAGTTGGTGCTTCCTTCTAGTGGGTGCTAGAAAAATCAGAGAGTTGGTGCTATTGACAAGTTTCATCTTGTAAAACAGAGGTGGTAGCCTTATTTTGAGATGGTGCTCAAAGATAGATGGTGTACAGAACATAAAAGACTGCCTATCATTTGAAGAAGAAGATGTTTTCTCCCTTTATGGGTTTCCTCGTGAAAATATGTCTGTGTGTATATATTATGTGTGATTAATGTTCATTATTTATGTTGTTCATATCTTGTATAATATTGATGGTCACTTGGAAGAGATTAAAAAATGTTTGAATAGTCATATAACTGTTTAAGCATAGTGAAAAATGATTCACCCCCCCTCTCAGTTGTCTTAGTAATTTCAACAACTTGCTGCAAAATTCTATCATCTTTTTTTATTTGAATGTTGTTGTGTTCTCAGTGATAATTTTCTTGGGGCATCCAAATCTAGAAAGAATGTTAGTTTCCAAAAAATTTATAATCACAGCATCAGTGGCTTGCCTGGTGGGTACATCTTCAATCCACTTGGTGAAATAATCAATGGTTGTGAGGATCCACTTGTGCCATCCTAATAAAGGTTGGTGAATCTCTCCAATAAAATCCAAACCCCATTGTTGAAATGGAGATTCAACCGAAATTGGCTTCAAGGATAAAGGCATAAGTTTCCTTTTTCCTTCAAAGATCTGGCATTTGTGACAGGAGGTTACCTTTTTTTGGACATCTGCAAACAAGGTTGGCTAGTAGAAACCATCTCTAAGAATTTCATTAGCAATAGTCTTCCAATTCAAATTTCCACCACAGTCTCCTTCATGGAACTCCTGCAAATCTTTGTCAGCTTCATCTTTCAATAAACAATTTAGTAAAATACCTCCAACATCTTTCCAATAAATATTTCCATTCAGAATGCAATATTTCAAAGCTTTAATTTTTAAAAATATAGCTTTAGTATTTTTCAAACCAAGAGGAGCTTGTAGATGATGTAAAACATAAATAAGGTCTACATACCAGGGAGAGTTTGAGAAAAACTCTTTGACTTGTTGAGTCTCTTGCTCTTCTTGTTCATCAATTGTAGCTAGAAAATTAATATTCAAAGCATGAAATTTTGACTTAGCCATCAATTTAGCTAATCCTTGACCCTTGATAAGATTGGTTGGTTTGATCTCAATTTCATACTGAAGGATCACAACAATCCATTTACCTATTCTTCCACCTGGATTGTCTAGGGTTAGAATATCTTTTACCACATCATTAGGGACATAAGAAATAATATGTGAGTGGAGAATATATACTCTGGAATCCTTAATTGATTTTACCAAGGAAAAAACTTGTTTCTCCATGATGTTGTAATTCAATGCAGCATCTCTTAATGATTTACTGAAGAATTCTATAGGTTGTTCATGGCCTTCACTATTATTCTGCAAAAGGACTGTTGCAATGGTATGTTTAGAGGAAAAAGAGAATAAGAGGAAATATTTGGTATAAACAGGATTGATTAGTATAGGGGCTTGTGTCAAGGCCTGTTTCACTTGATCAAAGGACTACTCTGCTTCTTTGTTCCATTTTATTTTTGTATCTTTTTTAAGCATGTTTGTTATGTTTCTGAGGAGTTCTGCTAAATTAAGGATAAATCTTCTCAAAAAGTTTGTTTTCCCTATGAACGACTGCAATTCCTTTATGTTTCTAGGATGGTCTATCTTTTGGATGGCTTCAATTATGCTAGGGTATATTTTGATTCCATATTTATATATGATGTGTCCTAACAATTTACCCTCTTCTAAACCAAACAAAGTTTTCTTGGGATTTAGTGAAATTCTGAATTTCTTGCATTTTTTGAAAAAAAATCTAAGGTGGAGTAGATGTTCTTCATTAGTTTTTGAATATACAGTTATGTCATCCAGGTATATGACAATAAATCTTCCAAGTTCATCCACAAAAGAAATGTTCGTTGCTCTCTGAAATGTGGCACCAACATTCATTAAACCAAAGGGAATTTTCACATACATGAATGTGCCCCAAGGTGTAGTGAACGTTGTTTTCTCTTGGTCATCAGAGTGTAATAAGACTTGGTTGTAGCCAAAAAATCCATCTAGCAAAGAGATTCTACTGGATCCAACTACCTTCTATAAAATATGATCCATTTTGGGCAGAGGATAGTTGTCTTTAAGGGAGACTTTATTGAGGTTTTTGAAATCAATGCAGAGCTTGATTTCTCCAGACTTCTTTCTGGTAGGAACTAAATTGGAAACCCATTTTGAGAACCTTAGAGGGACTATGATTTTAGCATCATACATTTTCTTAATTTCCTTTTCAATTAGGGGCATCAACTTGGGGTTAATTCTCCTAAGTTTTTGTTTGAAAGGATTATGATATTCTTTTATAGGGATTTTGTGTTGTATAATACTAGTGTCATAAGATTTCAAGTCTTCATAGCTCCATGCAAAAACATCTACAAATTCATTGAACAGTTCAATATATTTTTGTTTTTGGGAAAGAGGTAAATATTTTGGTAATTTAATCATTTTAGGTTCCTCATTTCTTCCTATGTTACAATCCTCAACGTCTTTTCCAGTAGGTTCAATTTTTGGTTTTTTAGATACATCATCAAAATCAAACAAGTCTTCTAAAGGAACCAACCCTCTAGGTAAAATATTACTCTTTAATTGTAAAAAATCTAAGTTTTCATCTTTTTCATTTATTTCTTCTAAATCTATTTTATTTACACTTTCATTATCACTATCTACATCAATGTTTGCACACTCAAATTCATTTTTGGATTGCAGGAAATCATCAATATGTTCATCATTACCAAACACTTTCCAGTACCTAATATTGTTTGGGATAGTAGGTATGCATTTCACCTCCATTGTGTATTGGCAATTTGGATGGAAAAGGTATTTTACAAGTGGCTATTGAAGTATCCAGTCCGTCAACAAGTATGTTTTGGCCTCTTGGAATCACCTACAAGTCATATTCAGTAAAACATTGTAAAAAATCCAAAACATCATTTCTATAGTCCCTCAGCCTTGGGTGTTTGGCATAATACTCACCTTTTATTTGTTTAATGATAATTTCATAATCACCTCTTATTGAAATTCTCTTGGCAACAAGCTTTTTCAACAATTTTAGGCCAAGCATTAATGCTTCATATTCGTCTATATTGTTGGTGCACTAGAAATTTAATTTATAAGAATGGCGTTTTGAATACCTTTCTTTTATATTATGTACCCAGACCCCAGCTCCAGATCCTTCTTTACTGACAGTACCATCAAAATCTAAATTCTGAAGAGGTTCTACTGGTTTATTAGTTTGTATTTTCATTGTTTTATCTTCCTCAGGGATTGCTTTACTTTCCTCCAGATTATACATATCATATTCCAATTGTGCAATTTGATTATCCATGTCACCATCATTATATAAAATAAAAGAGTCTAGATCAAAATGAACAGAGTATAAAGGGTAAGTGTGTGGTTTCTCTTGACTACTGACCATATACTTCATCAGTGTCTCTCTTTACAATCTTCTATGTTGACCAAATAAAGGAATGGTTGCATAGGACATGTCCAGCTCTAAGGTACCCTGTAATTTGGAACCCAATGATCGAGATAACAACAAACCATACTTCGGAGGAATATCTGCAATGAAAATATCCATTACCATGCTTTTGGCTGGGATTTGTGCCAAGGTAATACACAAGTCTTTGATCAGACTTATGCATTTAACTTTGCTTAAATCAAAGGAGTATAATTCCTTGTATGGCCTGGTGATATCAAGCCCTAATTTCTCCATCACAGCCTTAAGAATAAGGTTGTCAGAAGCACCAGAATCCAGCACGGTATTGTGTAATGTCTCATCATGAATATTTAAACTGATGTAAAAAGGAGGAACATCACCACCTTTGGATTTTCCCTCAACTTCAGGACCAAACAACAGTTATGGTTGATCATCTACAATGTTCACAGTGTCTATGCCTACTCCTGGATCTATGTTCAATGCTTTGATCACTTGTGATCTGTAAGCATTCGTGTTCATCAGTTTTGACAGAGGAATAGGTATTTCAGTTTGGCCAATTCACTTTCCAAATTGAATGTTGTCGAAGTTCTGTTTTGATTATGAAGGTCTGATTTCTCAGCCATATTCTTCTGTATAGTAGGATTGGACTGACTAGTGGAGGCAACCTCAGTTTGTGTTGTCCTTGGTATAGAAACATGTATTCTTTTTGTAGGGGCCTCTGAGTTTTTCTTTTCAGGAACTTTCTTGGCAAGAGTATCTGAGGGTTTCTTAATTTCAGAAGCTATATTAGTTTGGTTATCATTAGACTTTTTACTTCTGAAGTTGTGTTTCCTATGAACTTCCATTATTGCATTTTCGAAGGCTTGTTGTTCTGAATCTTCCTCATCTACTTCAGTCTATGAAAGGAGGACAAATTATTGTTCTTCTTGAGTGAGAAAAATGGAATCATTTTCATTAACCCCCATAAGAATTATATGAATGTCATCTAATCCTTCAATATTTTCCTCCCCCTCATCAGCATAGTTTTCTTGAAAGGGTGGCCTAATCTGCTGATCAAGGCCTCTTTGTTCTTGTTTTTCTCTAGGATCTCTTTGCCTGATCTGAGGAGGATTTCTCCTTAAATTGGGATTTCGGATTTGAGGGGCAGGTTGATTTTCTCAAGGTGGATTCCTGTCAGCGATTTCTAATCTCTCCATCATTCTCTCCATAGTTCTGACAAAAGAATCTATTTTTTCATTTGCAGTGGAAATGGAAGGCTCTTCTTTGATTGTGATTCTCCTTTCTCTTATTTTCCTAGCTCTCCTAGCCAATAGGTTTTCTTCAACACTTACAACACATTTATGCATATCTTCTAGGGTTGCAAGGTTTCTTTCTCTCAGTTGGTAGGACATATCAGCATCGAAGCCATAAGGGAACTTGATTAAGGCCAAGCCTTGAGGAGGTTTAATATTAACAGGAATTGCATTATATATATTATTAACATGAGTGAAATAGTTCTATACAGTTTCTCCTTGGTTTCTTCTAATATTTTCATAATTAGATCAAATTTGGAGTGAGTTTTTGTTTACCTCCCATCTATTGAGAAACGATTGCTAAAAAGAAGCAATATCATCAATGCTAGCAGCAGGTACTTCTTTTAACCATTTCTTAACATGACCAATTAAATTTTGTGCAAAGAGTATCATTTGGACATATGCCTTATCCACTTCCTATAAGTCGAAGAAATCATTCATTGTATCCACATGTTGTTTTGCATTAAGGGTTCCAGTGCCATCAAACTGAGGAATCCTAGTTTGATAGTCTTGGGTCATGTTTTGTAGGGGATCAACTAACACCATGGGAGCATATATTGTTGCCATGATTGATGGAGTATGTTGGATGAGGACCTGTATAATTGTTGTAGAATTGACAAAGGATATGGAAGAATCAGGGTTGGGAGGTATAGAATGAGTTACTTGAGGATTGACAGGAGCTACAGCGATAGAAAGGGCAGAAATCTCAACAGACTATTGAAAATGGGCTTTATAGAAAGCCTAGTCAAGATTTGAAGCTAGATCTTGTAGTTTCTCAAAATATTGAAGGATATGTTGATCAAAATCTATTCCAGGGGAGAGTCTTTCAGGGGTTCTAGGTTGGAGGATGGTTTGATCTAGTACTATTTCATCCACAAAGCTATCAGATTTGGTTATGAAAAGGCTATGCTCAAAATGTAGTTCAAACTCGATGTCTTGGATTGTGACAAGTTTCTCTGGAAGAGAAGTGGCCCTAAGAAGAGGACTGCTACTCCCTTGAATTTTTGTTGTGTTTCTTTTTCTAAT
The DNA here is from genome assembly GCA_009831015.1 of Picea engelmannii. NCBI lineage: Eukaryota > Viridiplantae > Streptophyta > Pinopsida > Pinales > Pinaceae > Picea > Picea engelmannii. The sequence continues at coordinate 1,415,285 of ML777889.1, forward strand.
TAATTTTTATGGATTATCTACTATTTTACAGGTTCTGGATTAGGGTGAGATCTGGGGTAAATTATTTTTAGAGCCAAAACTTAAACTTTAAGAAATCTAATTGAATATTTACAAATTTTAACAACCTATGAACATTTATCTCTTGAAATTTAGATCTTTGATTGTTTAGAAATAAATTTTTCTTTTCTAGGGAAGACAATTCATAAAGTTGGAAAATGTGTTTGATTCCCCAGTATGGTCACCACTATGTTAGCACTCTGTAATTCCCAGAGGTTGTCAGGGGTAGAATAAATTGACAGAGGTAACTTATCGAAACCACTTTTGAAACTGGGATCTAGCCCTGCCAGTTTTAGAGAGGGATCTCTCTGTATAATTTAGATTTGCTTGGATTTTAGATATTAGGCTAGTTAAGATAGTCTGAGTTTTTTTTGTTTGTTTATAAAGGTTGGCTGAAGAAATGCATTAAAATTCCATTGGGCTATGGGGTCTGTATTAAAGATCGGAATCAGATACATATTTTTATGAGGCTTCTTCACAGGGCGAGACAGTAAAATTGTTGGATCTATTAATATTAAATGATATGGATAAGACATAAAAGATGAGAAATTCAACCAAGCAAAGAACAAGTTAAAAATTTCCTTACTTAATATTAGATGAATAACATATAGACCATTAAAAGACCAGAGACAGAGTATGCAAGATAAATTATGTTCTATTGACTTCCTTTTAATGATTAGAATCTGAAAAACATAAGTGATTACAGAGAATAGAAAACATTCAACAAACAAAGAGAAACATCACCAACAATTCAACACAAGAATCCTGTAAATTGACTTGATTTATTACTAGTCGATCATTTTGAAAAGATTACACAAAAAGCTCCTTGGGTGCAGAAATCAACCCTCAATACTTTGAAGGAAGAAGTATTTATACAATAGTTTACAACTGATCCTGTCATAAATGACCAGGATATTATGGAGAAAAAATCTAACTAACTAGATCTCAAATTATTGTTGATCTATTTGGATCCTTGGTGTTGATTTTATGGAAGAAGTTGTTGACTCATAATCTTTGACTTGACTATCTGATCCATGCTGACTTGATACTCCACATAAATTTTACTCATGTAAAGAACACAAATCTTCCCATCTCTTTTTTCTAGGGATGGTAACCTTGAGTAACTTTATGTATATCTCATCCATCTCAGTGTATTTGGAAAAAGTAGGCTTTGTGATGAAAATGTGTTTTATCTCATGTTGTATGATCAGGTCCAACTGTAATGTTTCTAAGAAATCCTTTCCAGTGATGCTTCCCTGAATGCCTGCAAATTTGGAACCATCCTTTTCCACTGTATTGATCTTCTACTTGTAATTTGATAGAGTAATAAGCTTGTCATTTATCACCACCAGTCCAAGAAGGCCCTTCTTGTGAAGTACTTCAATCTTCCTGAAAAATATATGCACTCCAATGTCCATTGACTAAGCCTTCTCCTCCAGTTGCAGTATCAATCCTTTCTTGGTCAAGACCTTCTTGACCTCAAGGATGGTTTGTGTTCTATTTTCAATCTCTAGTTCTTCCAAATCCTGCTTGTTCTTGGAGTTGAGAAACCTGATGAGCTCAGTGGCCTCTGTAGGTTTTTCTCCTAGATCTTCCTTGATATTTTTAATTTCCTCTCTAGCCTTATGTACCAGTTCATGTTGTTCAAAAATAATTTGTATGAATGGCCATATCTCTACCATGGATGTTTTTATGTCCATCCAGATGTTGTCCTTCACTTTAGATAATGTCTTGGCCATTACAGTTTCCTTCTGCAGCTTCTGTAGTTGTTAACTAAGTCTCTGAGTTTCATGAATTTCTACATGATAGTTGGATTGGAACATGGATTTCGGGTCTTGGAGGATTCTCACTTCCTCTTGGAATTTTATTATTTCCTCCCCCTGAAGGGAAATATATTCCATGGACTTTACCAACTTCTCAGAAGCATCTAGAAATTTCACTGGGATAGCTGATGGAATCTATGTTGTTGCGGATGTTGTTGTTGTACTAACTCCTATGAGAGGAACTGCATCTAATGGGATAATAGCCACCTTCACACTCTGTTCTTTATCTTTAAACAACTTGTCTAATTCAACCTCCATCTCTTTAATCTGTGCATTCTACTCCATTATCATATTTATCATCTCCTCTTTGTGGCCTTCACTTTCAGCCATTTCTTTTTCTTGTGAATCCTCAGTGGCTGGAAGTTTTAGTTGCTTTCTCAAGGAGGCTATATCAGAAATTTTCTTCTTCGGTACTTCTTCAGTTGCCTTGACATTTGATGGGTCATATCCAATATTAAACACTAACTCTTCCAAGGATTTCATATTATTTTCTTTTGCCAATGAGGATATCTTTTCCAGCTTTAATTGAGATTGGAAATTATTCAGAGACACCTGCAATTTGGCAGCAGTCAGTGATGTATTTGTCAAGGTGGATAAAATTGTCTCCCATGTTTGCCTAAGCATGTCCATTTGTTCTACTAGATGGACCTCCTTCACATAAAACTAAAAAGAGGTTTTCTTGTAGTCAGTAGTTGTCTTGGGATGAGGTACTTGTGCATGTAGGTATGCCATTTTCATTCTTCCCTTCTATATATCAAATGATGAAATTGATCTATTCTTGGTAGTAGAGGTATGCTTCCAGAATTGGGCATATGTACTGTTACTTAGGAGTTCATTCCTCTGCTTGATTTGTTGGTATTTGTCAAAGATTTTTGACCCTATTGGCTCATGAGAGGACTCAGCTGACAGATTAGTGTCTGTTTTATTTTGGATGAAGATGTAGACACTATGTGTTGGTTGCCTGAGAATTTTGAGGAATGTGGTCCCTCCATGATTATGGTGGACTGTGTTTCTCCTTCTTTAAGAAAGTCTGGTGTATGACCAGTTTTATCCCTTTTCCTCTAAACTTGAAAGTCTTCAACTGACACTTCAGTGACTGAAGGAGAAACCTATTTCCTGGCTCTTTTTTCTATTTGTACCTGAGGAGTTTTGGTATGTGAAATGTTGATAGGGGAAGGTTGTTCTTCTATCTCTAGAAATGTACTTTCTTTCCACTCAGACTGGTTCATATACTTATCTACTTAGAGCTTGTGTGCATGGGCATAAGGAGGTTTCTTCTGTTTGACCTTGAGTTCTGATATGATACCAAATGGGTCATAATTCCATGTGAAGCTCAAACTGAAATTCATATGTTTCAAGAGGTTGTTAGCCTCTTCTCCTGCAGCTCTGTTGTTGCAAATGAAAGAACCAATTTGGATTTTTATTCTCAATTGTTGTTTCTTATTTGTTGATATAAAATGGATGTCATCAGAGTTTATCATCTTCCTAATACATTATAATGCAAAGTTCCTAACAGGGAGGTATTTTGGCAGTGTATATGGTGGCAATTCACACCCATATACTATGATCTCAGTATGGTTCTGGTAAAGATACCAGTCCCCTATTTTGGCCAATTCAGAGAGATGAAGAATTCTTTGGAGCTCTTCATTGATTATTGGTTCCATTATTCTACTGAGCATGCACACCATTGGATGATAAAATTGATCAATGAAGTCTTTAAAACTGAACTCAGTGGAATTTTTCCTCACTAGTGAGGTCCAAGAAGTCACCGATTGAGTATTTCCTTCTTGATCTAATTTTTGGAGAGCACAAGAGAATATGTCTTCCTGAAAGAAAATGAATAGGTATACCAGCACTTAGGAGTACCTGAGCATCCCTTCTGTTGAAAGTTTGAAGAATTTTTCATGTATATTGTCAGCCAGAAACTGACTGGAATCAAACTGGACTGTAGATTTCTCCTCCATGAAGAAAATTGATAGAAAACCCATGATATGTTCATCTACCCACTCATCATAAAAATATCCTAGCAGGTAGCAGAGGGTAGAAATGATTTGATTGGCCCTGACTGAGAAAATGGAAGATGGATAGGGATGGTTTTTATTAGGCAACTATGCATCATCTGGTAGGAAGATTTCGAATATTTGGGTATTTTGGGGGAAGGAAAGTTTCTGATAGAGGTCGTTTAGGATTTCAATGGAGAAAGGGCTAGAAGAATCAATTTCAGGGATCTATAACATCTGGTTTATTGACTCAGGGGTAATGGTGAAAAGGGTTTCACCAGACTAGGATATTATGGCCCTTTGGATGGGAAGATAGTGAGCTTGAAACTTAAGGGGAAAATATGGGAAATGAAAGGTATGGGGAAACATTTATAAGGGAAAATTGGACTCCTAGAGTCCAATTTCATCACTCTGGTCTAAGAAAATGTATTTTAGCCAGAAGTGTAATTCGAAGAAATCGAATTCACACTTCGACTCTGTGAATCTGTAATCTTTGTCAGCCAGGGAAATGTGTTCCAGGTCAATGGGAGGGGGAAGAAATGGATTTTTGATAGTTTCAGTGGTTTTAGCTTTGGGGGGCATAGCTAATAAAGATCTGAAGGTGAAAAGTGATGATTGTGGTTACCCGGATTAATGGCGCCTGTCAACAATGTGTTTGGGCGAAGATTGGCCTGAAAGATGGAGTCGGTGTTGTGTCCACGGTGTATGGATCGGTGAATAGTATGGTAATGGAAAAGAAACAGGGTTAAATGATGCAAAGGGGTGTCAGTTATAGCACGGGTGGTGACTAGACAAATAATGGTCACAAGGGATGGCATTGATTGGCCAACGGGTATGATGAGTGTGACGTGTGATAGGGTAGTGTGGTACAGTGGCAAAGTGAGGTGGGCAGTATTGGATGAGAGGTTAGGTGGGTTCCCATAGGGGGGGGTATGTGGTAAGCGGAATGACCAGGGAGGATCCAGTAATATGTGGGATTGACACATCGCGTGGGGTCTGCAGTGGGAAAATCACTTTTCCTAGACCCCCCCCACCATTAAAGGTAGAAAGGTCGGGGGGGTCCAAAAAACAATATCAGTCGTTGATCCGAGTGCTGCTTGATCAGCCGTTGAAAAATGTGCACCCTTTAGTCACATAACGATAAAAGGTCATATCCTAGCCAGAAATTAAGATAAAATCATATTGTGGGTCTCGCTAGGATCCTCTTTCCTTATTTGTCTCCAAGGTGTCATTTGTTAGGCTAAAAAACACCAAATTAACTCAAATGAAGGCATTTTCCACATTTGTTTGCAAATATTTATTGAAATAAACCATGCTAACCTAAATCCTAGCCTAATTATCTAACACATTACTCCATCTTAGACTATTGTATTAATAATTACCCTAACCTAATATGTTTGGCCAAGGTTAGACTGTTCGACCAAATTTATTCACTAACCTATCAACATAAATTTAAAAGGTTTGATCATGATTATACAATATGAGTCAAACCAAGTTTATTTCATGGTGTTTTGTTGGCATAGGGGTAGACCCAGGTTTCATCTCCAAGAGTGCACCAACAAGCCCTAGCTACTGGCCCTTTCGGCAGCACCTACGAAGCAGATGCAGTCTCACCCGAAGAAGCTATGAGGGGGTTGCAGGACAGAGATGTCTAAAACCAGGGGAATATCAAGTGGTTCTTATTACAACAACAACATAACATGCATCTATCATTCAACTAGCTAGATCTATCCTTCACAACTATATATCTGATCTAACACAATAATGAAGATAACAATATAACAACATCAGAGCTCGAAGCATCAATCACACTCACAAGAACAGATGTATGTGGTTCACCCTCTCTCTAGGGATACATCCACATAACTGTGCTTATGATATTTTAAGATAAAGCTTACAGTTCTGATCTGCGCTCTTGTCCAACAGATCCTCTCTCTCCATCTCTCTTTCTCTCTCCCTTCCTGTGCACCCAGTTGTAGGACTTGATCTTCAAACTCAGCTGAAGATCTTACAATACCAGAAGGCTATCTCTCTCATCACTTCTCTCACCCATAATACAATATTCTCCCAATGAAAAATGATCAATAACAAGACTTAGGTACCGTACCAACCTGAACTAGGTCCTCTCGACCTTTATTTATACATTACAATCCCTCACCGACAACCTCAGGTTGAAACCTAGGTGTCAAAACCCTAATTACCAAAACCCTAGGTGTCTACAACCCTAGGTCAACTTGACCCATTCTTTTCGGGCTTTGCCAACCTGTCTTTCCTTCTTAATCTCGTGGTGCTCCAAGGCATCTAATGCTGGCTTTTTCCACTTCTTGAGTCATCCTTGGTCCATCTTCCTTGTTGAGTTGTCATCCTCGATCTCCTCATCCAACGGCTTTCTTTTCCGCACTTCGCTCCATCTTTTCTATTCTTTTGCTCACTTCGACCCAATGAAAGTCACTGTGTCTCCCATGAAGCTATCTTTTTACCTTTTCTTCCTCATTCTTTGCTTCCTTCCATAACCAAGGGCCAACAGGCCCCCAACACTCACCTGTGACTCGTCCCGAGGCACTTGAGATCTGATCCTCTTGTTTTACTTCGACTTTCAACTGCGCAGTGTAGCCCTTGCTTTCTGCTTTATGCCTCCTTTCCATCCTTGTGTAGACTATCTTTTCTGTGTCTGGTACCCATTTTCAACTGCACCTGGTACCTAGACCATTGTCTTCTTGATTCTACTGAGAGCTGTGAGGTAGTTGGTTGTCATAGTAGAACTTCAGTCGACTCCCATTCACCAAGCCTTCCTTCTACCTTTCAATGTCTTCAGCTGCGTAACTCCTCCTTCTGTAACATAGGCAATCTCATATGGTCTAAGCCAATGCGTTCTGAACTTTCTAGGGCATTTCATAAACTTACTATCATATAGTAGGACTAAATCACCTTGCCTGAATATCTTCTTCTTGATGTGTCTATCATGATAGGCCTTTTCTCGTTCCTTCTGAATTTGTTGATGGAAGCCTACAATGAATCGGTCTTCTTCTAGTTTGACCAACTGTGATAGACTCTCATGAATAGCGCCAATATCATCCATGTCGGTAAATGCAGTAATTCTTAAGTTTGGTACCAAGTACTCCATTGGGACAACAGCTTCAAGACCATAAACCAATTTGAAAGGGGCCTGCACTGTTAATTTCTTTCAAGTGGTTCTATAAGCCCAGAATACTACTGGTACTCTTAAATCCCAATCATCCCTGTTCACACTACAAATATTTGTCAATGATGTCTCCAAGATCTTGTTGAATTCTTCAACTGTTCCATTTTCTTGTGGATGATAAGGCGTACTCTTTTGATGGTGGACTGCAAATTCTTTAGTCAGGGCTTCAACTGTCTTATTGATGAAGTGTGTACCTTGATCACTCATAAGGACCTTAGGGTATCCAAACCTATTTATTATGTCATCGAATATAAAATGCGCAGCTGTAGTTACACTACAGTCCTTGACTTCTCTTACTTCGACCCATCTAGTCAAGTATTCTATCGTAGTGATAATATATCTTTCTCCTTTGCGCTTTCCTGGTGGGTTTATAGGTCCCATGAAGTCAATGGCCCATTTTTCAAATGCTTGTAAGGTCATCTGTGGTGCTAATGGCATCTCGTCTCTTCAGTATGGTTTTCCTACTCGCTGGCATATATCGCATGCCCTGGCATATTCTTTAGCATCTCTGTGTAACATAGGCCACCAAAGGCCAGCTCGCAAAACCTTTTGCACAGTTTCTTTTCCTGCATAATGTCTTCCTGCAATGCCTTCATGAGATTCTTCGAGAATCATAGGGTGTTCTTCCTCCATCACACATCTTCTTAGGATCTCATCAGGTCCCATTTTATATAGCTGACCAGCTATCAGTGAAAAATATGTAGTGCACACCACTAGTTGTTTCTTCTGCGGAAGTGTGTATTCTGTTGGAGCTATTCCTGTTGACAGGAACTGGACTATGTCTGCAAAGTGGTCATCAATCTTTCTAATGGCGAGTAATTGTGCATCCAGTAGTGTGTCCTCCAGACTGGTAGGTTCTTCGCCATGCTCCAACCTCGATAGGTTCTTTGGGCCCTTATTCATTCTTCCTGGCTTAACTATGATCTCAAAATCATATTCTTGAAATAGGAGAATCCATATGCATATTCTTCCCCCCAACACTAGCTTGTTGACTAGGTATTTTAGCACGGAGTGATCAGTAATATCTTAAAGTGTCCTCCCAACAAGTAGTGATGGAATTTATGAAATGAATACACCATGGCTAGTCCCTCTCTCTCTGTAGTAGTGTAATTGATTTCATCTATGGAGAGATTTCTGTTGGCAAATGCTAATGTATGATCAATGTCCCCTTCTCCAGGTTGTGCCATTACTACTCCTAATGCAATAGAAGATGCATCAACATGCACATGAAATGCCTTGCTCCAGTTGGGAAATACTAGAATAGGTGCAGTGACCATATTTTGTTTTAGTGTGCCAAAGATCTATTGGCATTCGTCTATCCAACCAAACTGACAGTCTTTCTTTAATAACCTCTCCATTGGTGCAGTAATCTGAGCATATCCTTTGATAAATTTCTTGTAATAGCCAGTATGTCTTAACGTGGTGCGTAGTTGTTTGACTGATGTAGGCGGTGGTAAATCAACTATAATTGCGAGAACCATTTGTTGGCATAGGGGCAGACCCAGGGTTCAACTCCAAGAGTGCACCAACAAGCCCTAGTTACTGGCCCTTTCGATTGCACCTGCAAAGCAGATGTAGTCTCACCCGAAGCATCTATGATGGGGTTGCAGGACAGAGATGTCTACAACTAGGGGAATATCAAGTGGTTCTTATTCCAACAACAACATACCATGCATCTATCATTCAACTAGCTAGATCTATCCTTCATAGCTATAGATCTGATCTAATATAATAATGCAGATAACAATATAACAACATCAGATCTCGAAGCATCAATAACACACACAACAACAGATGTATGTGGTTCACCCTCTCTCTAGGGCTACATCCACAGAACTCTGCTTATGATATTTTAAGATAAAGCTTATAGTTCTGATCTATGCTCTTGGCTAGCATATCCTCTCTCTCTGTCTCTCTTTCTCTCTCCCTTCCTGTGCACCTAGTTGTAGGAATTGATCTTCGCACCCAGCTGAAGATCTTACAATACCAGAAGGCTCTCTCTCTCAGCACTTCTCTCACCCATAATACAATATTCTCCCAATGAACAATGATCAATAACAAGACTCAACTATCATACAAACCCAACCTAGGTCCTCTTGACCTCTATTTATACATTACAATCCCTCACTGACAGCCTCAGGTCGAAACCTAGGTGTCAAAACCCTAATTACCAAAACCCTAGGTGTCTACAACCCTAGGTCAACTTGACCCATTCTTTTCGGGCTTCGCCAACCTATCTTTCCTTCTTAATCTGGTGGTGCTCCAAGGCATCTAATGTTGTATTTTTCCACTTCCTGATTCATCCTCAGTCCATCTTCCTTGCTGATCTGTCATCCTCGATCTCCTCATCCAACGACTTGTTTTTCCGCACTTCGCTCCATATTTTTTGTTATTTTGCTCACTTCGATCCAGTGACAGTCACTATGTCTCCCATGAAGCTCACTTTTTACCTTTTCTTCCTCGTTCTTCGCTTCCTTCCATAACCAAGGGCCAATAGGTTTTATATTTTATTTTTTATTTTTTTTTATATTTTTATACCCTCTTTTCATTTTTTATACTTTTATTCTTTCTTTTTCTTTTCTTTTCTTTTCGTTTTTCTTTTTATTTTCTTTTCTTTTTTCTTTTTCTTTTCTTTTCTTTTTTTCTTTTTCTTTTGTAAATCATTTGTAGAATAAAATATTATTTACAATACAATACAACTAGAGGAAGAGATTATAATCACCAGATGATCCTATGAAATATAGGGTTATAACAGGGTCTTTTGAAATTACCTCTATTATCAACATTCTATATGATCCTATAGTTTTGTTTTCCTTCAAGCTTCAACTTCTCCATTTCAACAGAAAGTGATTTTACCAATTTTGTAAGTTCATCAACTTGAGGGTGGCCAATAGGGGATTCAGAGGTGGAAGCTTAAACCCTACCTTTCCTTCTGTCTCTATCAGATTTTCCCCTAAGCTTGTCAGCTACCAATATGTTAGATTCTACTTCCAAAGCTTCATCCTGCATATGGGCTAGAGAGGTAGATCTCCTTTCTCTCAACAAGAGGCAAAACGTAGGGTCAAAATCATTGGCATAGGTATCTTTAGGATTTATTTCAGTGGAAATCTTGTTGTACATTTTATTAAATCTTTTTGTGAAGTCTAAAATAGATTCCCCCTCCTTCCTCTTGAGTGACCCAAATTTTGTGATATAATAAATGAAATCCTTTTTATCCCCCCAATGCCTCAAGAAATAATCGTCCAAAGATTCAATCCCAACCACAGATCTAGGAGTCAAACCCCTAAACAATTTTCTAGCCTCACCATCAAGGCTCTGTACAAATATTCTCATCCATACATCTTCTTTTTTTATGCTAAGATTCATATTTTATAATATGCATGCTTGTTGTTTATTGATGTGCATGGAATTATATTCATTTATTTTATGTTGTAGCACGAATATTGATTATTTCATGTGATGTAACTATCATGTTTCTTTCATGCTTATCTATAAATTAAATTATATCATGTTTCGAAATCAATTTTGAGGTGAGTTTTTGGAGTAGCATTCCCAGCCTATGGGTGGTTGGGTACATTACATGATCGTAGAAATCTAACGAGGTATCAGAGTCCAACTCTATAGAATCGTTGAAATTACAGAGGATAAAATTCAACAACCAATATTAGACCTAGGAGGAGTTCACCAGATCGATGGCTCTAGTCAATAATCTATCGGATCCAAAAGAATCTAAGAGTGTGTTTAGAAACCTTCTTATCGGATTCCCAGTTCCATTCTGATCCTGATGTAACCATTGTGAGAGTGAAATATGACAATCCATTGGGACAAATCTATGAGGCATATCCATCATCCATCAGATTATCTTGTCGACAAAGATCCATCGTTCATCGGTGTCAGTCATCGAAACTTTGTTCCTCATTGACTCCAACACAACACTCCAACAACCAATCTGATTCATCCATCACATGGATCAGGGAGTAATCTAGACCACCCATCAGGTAAGACAATTCAGGGTCTTATTTTGACTTCCATTCTGACCACAACGTTCTAAGGTGAGATCTTGATCGTCTTTTCAGTGAAGATCAACGGTTGTGAATGGAAGTTTATATTGTTCAAACAAGAATATTTCTCATACACCTGGAAGTTGATCAATGGTTAAGAGAGAGATTCACCATATCCTGAATATGAAAATTTGATCGTCCGTCGAATCTCATAATCAATGGTCAAGACTAAAAATGCTTAGGAACATCCTGTCATAGTTGTTTGAGTTATATTCACTCTAAATAGATCACTCTGACTTCGTAAAGAGTATCCTACCATCCATTCAAGGAACAGATCGAGGGATCAGAATAATTCACTCCAGTAATCCACTCGAGGTTTAAGATCATAAAATGAAGAAGGAGTTTAGCCTGTGGACGTGATGTTTGGTCATATGATCGAAAGGATGCTTAACACCTTATTGAACCTTTGCAACACAGAAGCATAGAGAGAGAGATTTGAGGCTAGAAAATAGAGAAATTTTCCATAGGGATCTAATTGTTATCTCTGCATTGTAGGTATTGTAACCGAGGGATATCAAATACTCCACAAAACCTCAAGATAGAAGGATACATCAAAAATAAAAAGATAACAATGTTGATTGATTTTGGTAGTACCCATAACTTCGTCAAATACAAATTAGAAAAATATCTCAATTACTTTGTATATCCAACACCAGAGTTTCATGTAATGATTGCAGATGGAGGTACCATAAATTGTTCTAGGAAGTGCTATAGTATTAATCTCAATATGGGGGAGTATTTATTATATATTCCCATGATTTCCATCCAAATGGGTGGTGTTGATGTTGTATTAGGGGTCCAATTGTTACAATCATTAGGAACATTGACCCTTAATTTTCAATATATTTTCATGATATTTTCCGTAGAAGGAAAGAAAATTGATCTTAGAGGAATCCAAGGGAAACCCTCTAAAGTGATAAGCTCTAACAACATGACAAAATTACTCAAAAATGGACACCATGGTGTAATTGTACAATTGTGCTAACTAGATGTTCAAACATCTATAGCCTCTACTCCAATGGAGATCCAAAAAGTTATCAACAATCATTCTGAGGTATTTGGAGAGATGCCTAAGGGTCTTCCACCTACTCAAGATCATTCCCATGTTATTCATTTGCGACTAGGAAGTGTACATGCAATATTCCATGTTTATTTCTTAAATTAGATAATCAGTGACAAGATCCTAGTGCAAACTATTTTATCAAAGATTAATGGAGAAGGTAAAATCATACTAGAAATATAAAAATCCTTGAAACATAGATTAAGAAGCTGTGAAATCAAGAAATTACTAAGTACTTCATCAAATGGAAGAACCTACCAGTGGAAGAGGTGACATGGGAAGATTTTTTCTTCATGCAGACACATCAATGGTTGTCAAGTGTTGAGGGAAACACTTGTTTGAAGGGGAGGGGCATGTTAATCCCTAGAAAAATCCCCATACAAAGCCTCATGTTATGTATAAAAAATGTTATTAAGACCTAGATATTGAATTATTACATTTCTAGTGTTATATTTGTATGTTGACTAGAACTCTTCATTGCACCCTTTCATTATAATTGTACCTTTTATCTCCTATATATATACCAAGGAGACCTATCCTTAGGGTCATATTATCTCATCTCATATTTTATTTTTAATTGGATATATTGTAAAATTATGTTTCCCCTAGAAGTCGACTGTATTCATTGACTTTTTATCATTTTTAAGGCATTGGATCATAACAAAAGTGAAGTTTCTTACATGAATATTGTAAACTATTGTTTTTGGACCTGAAGTCTAAATTTAGTCGCTTCAATGTTGATTTATCTTTGAAATTTCCAATGCATATTTCAATTAGTTGGATGATTTTCTAATTGTGCTATGCAGATCTAATATCAAGTTGAGAAAGTAACATTGGAACTAGAACATGTGAGATCACTCATGGGAATATTGGGAAATGCATCGTACACTTTCAATAGAGTGCCTATTGACAATGCAATTGCTAAAGTAGACAAAGATGGAGGTTTAAGTCTAGATACATTGAGGTATGTAGGATGGTAGATTCATGAATGCTACAGTCACTTTCTTAAGAGTTTTTTCTTCTAGCGAGGTGGAGATGTTTGTAATGTACTATGGTATTGCAATATAATGCTTGCATGGCCTAAATTGTTAGTTGGAATGTTATGAACCAAGTTCCTTGAAAATGATCAAAAAAAATCAATGAATATAGACCACTTCAAGGGGAAACCTCCTTTTACAATATACCCAAGCCACAAGACAAAAGATGATGATCCTAAGACTAGGTCTCCTTGGTATATATATAGGATACAAATGATACAATTATAATGAAAGGTTCTAGATTACCTAATAATAAAAATAATAATAATAATAATAATAATAATAATAATAATGAATTCTTATTAGGGCCTTAACATAGCCCCCTTCTTGAAAAAATGTTTTCCCTCAAAGCTTGTAATTGAGGTTGTTTCTTCATGAACTGCTCATTTTCCCATGTAGCTTCTTCTAGAGGCATATTCTTCCATTTGATTAGGAACTCCATAATGATTCTATTATGAAGAGATAGAGAATGATGACCTATAACTTTTTTCTGGTTCAAGAATCAACTTCCCTTCTTCATCTAATTCTATAAGTTTTATTTGCACTGGCATAGTTTGTCCGAGAACCTTTTTTAGGAAAGATACATGAAAATCCTTATGAATTCAATAATAAGGAAAATCTAACTCATACTCCACTTGTCAAATCCTATGAATAATATTGTAGGGTTCATAAGACTTTGGAGCTAATTTTTTATTCTTCTTTTGCTTGAGTGTGGATTGTTTATAAAGTTGTAGTCTCAAAAATACCCAATCACCCTCCTCAAATTTTATTTCACTTCAATGTTGATATGCTTGTTGTTTCATCCTGTTTTGCACCATTTGAAGGTTTTTCTTAAGAATTTTTTAAGTTTCTTAAGTATTCTCCATATCTGACTATATTTCTTTTATGTTGGAATTATCTTGCAAAATGTATGAGATACAAGGAGATGTATATCCATAAAGGACCTCAAATGGGGACATATTAGTAGATGTGTGATAGGTATTATTATTCCACGATTTTTCTATAGGAAGCCACTTCATCCATTAGTATTTCTTGTTTGAATAATAACAATGTAGATAACCTTCTAAACATTTCTTAACTATCCGTCTATTTGTGGATGATATGATGAACTCATAGCTAGTGTTGTTCCATTCATATTCCATAATTATTTCCAAAAATTTCCTGTGAATTTTGGATATCTGTCATTTACTATTACTCTCGGAAGACCATGAATTCTATGAATTTCCTTCATGAACACCTATGCCACTTGGCTTGTTGTATAAGTACTTTGAATTCTGTAAAAATGTGCATATTTTGTAAGTCTATCAACTACCACAAAAATGACATCCTTACCTTCATATTTTGCTAACCCTATAATGAAGTCCATTGATATCTCTTCCCATATTTGATTAGGTATGTGTAATGGTTGAATTAACCCTAGAGATTTTACTATCTCTCCTTTACTTCTTTGGAAAACCTAACATTTTCTTACAAATTTTTGAATATATTTCTTCATTCGTTCCCAAAACAAATATTTTTTTATCATTTGTTATCTTTTAAGGAACCATGCATATTCTACCATTGGAGAGTCATGGGAATCCCTTAATGACAGTTTCTTCAACTTTGAATGAGGGAATAAAAATATTCTACCCTTGTACTGAAGTATATCTCCCTTCCAATCCCAATGTTCCTTAGATTTCATCCCTTCCTTTATACATTGTATTTTTTGTATTGTTGTCATTTTTCCATCCATGGCAAGTTTCTTCTAGCCACATGGGAATAGAAGATGTAATACAATATAAGCTTGAGGATTCTTATATTCTAGAAAGAGAATATTCTACTACATTTTCCTTCCCCTTTTGTAGATTATTTCAAAATCAAACCCTTGCATTTTTTCTACCCATTTTTTTTATGATCTTTTGATGACAATCATTTCTCGAAAAATTACTTTAGTCTATCATGGTATGTCTTGAATTTAAAGTGCCCCCCAATGAGATACTATCACCATTTTTTGATTGCATGTAAAATTTCTTCTATATTTTTTGTCATATGTAGATTTCACCAAATATTTTCCCTTGAATTGTTTTCTTTCAAAAGCCAATAATCTCCCTTCTTGTGTCAATATTTCTCCCATTCCTATTCCTAATACATCACATTCTATTATGAATGTTTTACTAAAATCAGGTGTTTCCAATACTCGTGTAGAAGACATGGCATCCTCTAAAAGATAGAATGAAAAAGTATCCTTATCATTCCATGCAAATGATTTTTTCTTCAAGAGAGATGTGAGTTGGTCTGCAATGCATGCATAATTCTTAACAAATTTTCGATTATATCCTATAAGACCCAAAAATCCTCTAAGACTCTTTATGTTCTTAGGAGTAGGAAATTTTGTAATAGATTGGATATTTTGAGGGTCCATCTTAACCCCTTCCCTTGAAACAATATGACCCAAATATTCTACTTCTTGTTTCCCAAAAGAACATTTGTATCTTTTTACATACAATTGATTGTTCTAAAGAATTTGCAGGATTTGTTCCACATGTTTAATGTGGTATTCCCATGACTTGGTATAGATAAGTATATCATCAAAGAAAACCAACACAAACTTTCTGATATGGAGTCGAAAAATTGTGTTCATAAGACTTTGAAAAGTTGAAGGAGAATTAGTCAACCCAAAAGGCATGGCCAAGAACTCATTGTGCCCATCATGAATTCTAAAAGTTGTTTTGGAAATGTCATCTTTTCTTAATATGATCTGGTGGTATCTTTATTTAATATCTAGTTTTGTGACAATAAGCCACTCCATGAAGCTCATCTAATAGCTCATCAATATTTGGAATAGGGAATTTATCTTTTATGGTGATTTTGTTTAGATCTCTATAATTAGGACACATCCTCAAAGAATTATATTTTCTTCTCACCATCACTACTAGAGATGAAAATGAACTCATGCTTGGTTGAACCGCCTGTACTATGACATTTATCCCCAGTCTCCACAAAATTTTACTATCTAAAACTTCCTAGAAAAAAAAAATATAGTGAAATTTCAAAGATGACTCGTTTAAAACTAACTTCAAGATGAGTCAAAAACCATATCTTCCATGGGCTATAACTATGAAATTATAATGAAACGGAACCTAAAATTTTTACCAGATGTACTGGGATATGTCTCCTAAGTAACCTCAAATTTTCCCTATTTGGAGTATCCTAGAAAATAATTATAGAAAAAAATCCAAGATGACTCGCTTGAAGCGGAAAAACCCTAGGAACGATGCTCTAATACCAAATGTTATTGATGCAAACCCCCTACCATGGTGGGGTCCGCGACCTCCCGGTCACTAGATCATCCTTTAACTCTGAGCGGGAACAACTCTTTTGGGTCCTCACTGGAACCCTGCAAATCAGATCCACAGGACCAAATCCGAACTCAGTCGGCTTTTACAAAGCGCTTAATGATGAAGCAACCCTCGACTCTCAAATATCGAAAGTCAAAAAAGATCTTAACGACGATTATCTCCTGCTTAAATCTCAGTCCATGTGATTGTTCGTCGTGACCCCATGCTCAACCAAAAGGCTCTTTCGTGTATCGGGATTTCCGCTATCAAGCACCCCATCCTTCTGATACCTAGATCCCTGAATCTCGATTGGGGCTCTATCTAAGAGCTAGCCCTCTTCCCTTTGCTCGCGATGTGACCTATGACTAGGCCCAAGTCCCGAAACCTGTTCCTTTCGCTTTCGCGGATCATAGACCCATGAACAACACTGCCTCCACTCCAAACTCTCGGTACCAAAAACCTAGGGATCTAAATCAATGGTCTAGATCTGTCACAAATGAATGGCTCGGATCAAATCTCGGCTTTCTCCTTTTTGGGGTTTTCGCAGAATCGTCACCTCCCAATTCCCGAAATCGAAATGTTGAAACCTCCTCTGGCGATATCAATGGCTCAAATCCGTCCTAAACCAACGTTCTTGATAAAATCCCAACTATCTTCCTTTCGGTATTTCTGCAGATTTTTCACCTCCCAACTCCCAATGTTCGAAACCCCGGTGGCTTCCAGATCTTTGCCACGCGTCCTCTGAGATGGATGGCTCTAATCCTATCACGCGATTCCTCCAAATGCCGACTACTCGCCACGTACCCCCTTACCCCCTTAAATGGATGGCTCTGATGGCTATCATTCTTCAGCATTAGATCTTACGGTCAAGATCCTTCATAGATCAACGATCAAGATCTTTATCGGCAATCTCCTTTCATGATTCTGGAGGAGTCTTCCCCCTCGATTCCTCGGTAACGAAATGTCGAAATGGTCCTGTGGCACAAAGAGTTAAGGTCTGTGCTACTTCTACGGATCTGACGGTTGTCGACTCTCTGCACTCGAAATCTGACGGTAACTATGCTCTTCCTCCTGAGCTTCTACGACTTTTCTTCCCAGACTTGGGAGATTTGTCCACCTCCACAGGTTTCGATCATTTTCCCTCTTTGATGAATCTTCCTCCTCTGGTCTTCGTCAACACTTCTTGAAGGTGTTGTTTCTTCTGATCTTTTGTCCTTGATAGGATTTCGAATATCTTGATTCGAATGATTTTCTCAAAGAGAAAATGCTTCTCGCCCACCTAGCGCTCGTCTTCTTGGTTCTTCGACACTTAGTCGTTTCAAGGTCTTGCGCACTACTTGTGTCTGGACTCTTAAGTTTTCCTATTTTTTTCTCTAAACCTCCCTTCCTGAATCGTTCTGTGATTCAGTGAACGCACACCTTGCATTAGGGAATGTGCACCTTGCATACACGGTTCAGTAGAAGAACAACTGAAACTTATCCAGTCCCGTTATAGATTCATAGATTCACTCTCTCGGACTCTCAAGCATGAACATGAACTGTAACTATTACACATACAGAATAACATATATTCATTCATTCTCAATATGAACACACCTCAAAAACATATTTGGGACAATTTTCGTCTGTTCTATTCATTCATAAAAAAAGAAAATTACATAGTGTTTCTGCTTCATTCTATTCTGCTCTCCTCTCCTCTCCTACGGTTACTCATCCATCTATCTTTATTACAATGCCATTGAAAATCTATCTAAGGACCGACTCCCTGAGCTCTCTCGCCCTTTCCTGAAATCTATTCAATTTAGAATTCAAACTATCACCTAACTAGTGCTACTATAATAACTATGAGTTATTGCAAGATATATTCTACACTCCATATCCTTGATTTATTACAGTCCTGAAGACTTTACAAACAAGTTAAAATTTAAAATGGCGTTTCAAAAATATCCCAACAACCGATTTAATTTCTAAGTAAATGCTTGATTTAAACTCTGCATTGCTAAGATGTCATTCTTCTCTCCTCCACGTGTGCGCTAATGGTTGTGAAGGCGATGCTCCTGCATCATACTCCTCTAGTTAAAATCTTTCATGGACTCCTATCCATGAGCTCCTGTACTATCTTTCC
This sequence comes from Picea engelmannii, assembly GCA_009831015.1. Classification (NCBI taxonomy): domain Eukaryota; kingdom Viridiplantae; phylum Streptophyta; class Pinopsida; order Pinales; family Pinaceae; genus Picea; species Picea engelmannii. The sequence continues at coordinate 1,433,967 of ML777889.1, forward strand.
ATGCTTCAAAATATCAGGTTCTGTGACCCAACTTCCATCTTCCATTGGATGATCTTTCCACTTCACTAAGTACTCGGGATATGTTTTCCTCCTGGTTTTCTTTCCATCCTTTTGTTCGATAATTTTCTCCATATGAGGTATTTTTTCTATGGGCAATTTCTCTTCCCACTGAATCTATTTCTGATCATCTGCCTCTTCTGCTTCATCCCTCTGGTAAGGATATAGGTCTACAACATTGAATATCGGCAATACCCCAACGTTGTCTGGAAACTCAATCTCATAAGCATTCGCTGGGGATTTTCTGAGAATTTTGCATGGTCCTATCTTTTTCATCTTTAATTTGTTGTACGTTCCCCTTGGGAATCTCTCTTTTCTCGGATGAGATAAAAATTCATCCCCAACTTCAAATTGAATTTATCTTCTCCTCTGGTCAACTTTGTTCTTGTATTTCTGATTGTTGTCCTGTAGCTACTCTCTAACTTTGTCATGGAGTTTATGCATCTCCGCTACGAACTCTTCTGCTCCAACACTTCTAAACTCATGTTGACTCAATTTCCTCAATTCTTTGATCCCTCTTGGTTGTATACCATACACAATCTCAAACATACTTTTTCCTATGCTTGTGTTCACTGAGTTGTTGAATGCAAATTCTGATTGTGCCAGAATCTAATCCCATTGTTGACCTTTCTCAGTGACTAAAATTTGCAACAATTTTCCCAGACTCATGTTTACTACTTCATTATGTCCATCTGTCTAAGGATGATATGTTGAACTAAAATATAAGTTTTTCCCCAGTCTTTTCCATAGAGTCCTCCAAAAATGTCCTACAAATTTGGTGTCCCTATCTGAAACTATGCTCCTCGACAATCCATGTAGTCTTACTACTTCTCTGAAAAACAAATTGGTGATGTGTGTGGCATCGCTTGCCTTCTTGCACGGTATGAAATGTGCCATTTTTTAGAATCAGTCCACCACAACAAATATGGAATCGCTCCCTTTCTGAGTTCTAGGCAATCCCAAAACAAAATACATGCTGATTGTGTCCCACGGCCTTTCTGGAATTGGCAATGGCTAATACAAACCCGTGTTCTGTTGTCTCCCTTTTTCATACTGACAAATTCTGCATTTGTTCATGAAATTCTTCACTTCTTCCCTCGTGCTCAGAAAATAGTACGGATTACTCAACTGTGCAAATGTCTTATTGTGACCAAAGTGTCCATCCAAACCTTCACTATGTTTTTCTTTCAGTAGGTTTTCCCTCACTGAGCACTTCAGAGTACATAATTGGCTCCCTTTGAACAGTAATCCATCCTGAATTAAATATTTAGTCCATGGGCTTCTGTCTCCGAACAAAGGATTCTTGCATGCATCATAAGCTTCTTTGAAATCTGCATCTTCTTTGTACATCTCCTTGAGGTGTTCGAACCCAAAAGTCTCCACTCAGAATTCCTATACAATCAAACTCCTCCTGCTCAAAGCATATGCAACTTTGTTAGCAGTTCCAACAATATGCTTAATAACAAAAGTAAAATTCTTCATGAATTCTACCCATTTTGAATGTTTCTGATTCAACTTTTCTTGCCTAGTAATAAATTGCAAAGCATGATTATCACTATACAAGATAAATTCTTTAGGGATTAGATAATGCCTCCATTTTTGCGAAGCTTGAATCACCGCATAAAATTCCTTGTCATACGTGGAATAATTTTGCTTGGCTTCATTTAATTTCTCACTGAAATAAGAAACTCGTCTATTATCTTGACTCAAGATTTCTCCAATAGCAAATCTGCTTGTGTCGCATTTCACCTGAAATGTTTTCCCAAAATCTGGTAAGACCAGAATTGGCTGCTCTGTGATCTTCTCCTTCAACACTTTGAAACTTCTTTCAGCTTCCTCTGTCCAACTGAAGGACTTGTGTTTTTTCTTCACAATGTCTATCATGGGTGCACATATGCCACTAAAATTTATGATAAATTTCCTATAAAAACTCGCTAACCCATGAAAACTTTGTACCTCAAATATGTTTCTTGGCAACGACCATTCTCTAATCGCTTTCACTTTCTTCGGGTCCATCTTCAATTCATTTGAAGAGATTATGAAACCCAAGTATATGAGCTCATTCTTCATAAAAGAACTCTTCTTCAGATTTATCAGCAACTTCTCTCGCTGCAACCTTTCCATCACTGCTGCTAAATGTCTTAAGTGTTTTCCTTTTGTTTTGCTAAAGATTAATATGTCATCCAGATATACTATGACAAATTTTCCGATGAATTCTTTCAACACTTCATTCATCAACCTCATAAATGTGTTGGGTGCATTTTTTGACCCAAACAGCATGACCGACCATTCAAATAATCCTTCATTCATCTTGAATGTTGTTTTCCATTCATCTCCTTCTCTCACTCTTATTTGATGATATTCACTCTTCAAGTCTATCTTGAAAAAATATCTTGCGCCACTCAGGAAGTCCATCAAATCATCCATCCTTGGTAAAAGAAATTTGTATCTAATGGTTATCTTATTGATGGATGTGGAATCTGTACACATTCTCCATCCTCCATCTTTCTTTGGAATTAATACAGTTGATACTGCACATGGGCTTAGGCTTTCCATGACTAACCCTTTGTCCAAAAACTCCTGGACTTGATTCTTGACCTCCTCATTATCTCTAGGTGTCAACCTATAAATTGCTTTGCTTGGTAAACTAGCTCCTGGGATAAGGTCAATGTGATGGATTATGCTCATGATAGGTGGTAGTGAGTGTGGTAACTCATCTACGACTATATCAGCAAAGTTTTCTAACAGTTCCTGGATTTCTGTAGGCAAATATTCTACAAAAGTATTCGTAAGGATAACTCTAGGCTTCATAAAAACAACAAACTATATTTCTTTCTCTTCCTTGACTTCTTTCAAGAGTTCCTTCCCACTCATGAGAAGTATGCTTGAACTAGCTTCTGCCTTCCCCCCTTTATCTTCAATGGGTAACAACATATGTGTTCTACCATTCCTTTCTAGGGTGTAGGTATTTTTTCTACCATCGTGAATAATCTTTCGGTCATATTGCCATGGTCTCCCCAATAAAATATGACAAACATCCATAGGGATTACATCACACAATATTTCATCTTTGTAACCTCCTATTTTAAATTCAACTTGTCATTGTTGAATTACCATGACTTCATGTTCTTTCTGCAACCACGATACCTTGTATGGCTTTGGATGTGTGGTTGTCTTCTGTTCCAGCTTCTCCACCATCTTCGTGGATACTAGATTGTCAGTGCTTCCACTATCTATGATCACCTTGCAAACTCTGTCTTTCGACTTGCAAGTAGTTCTGAACAGGCTTGTTCATTGAACTGGTTCCTCTGGTCCCTTTTCTGGTTTGAGAAGAACTTTCCTCATCATGAGGTTTCTTCCTCCTTCTACAGCTTTTGCTTCCACATGCTTCTCTGCTTCGGCAGTGTGTGCTTCTCTACCTTCTCATTTTCTATCGGGACATTCCCACGATTTATGTCCTTCCTTTCCGTAGGTGTAGCATTTAACTACACCACCTATGGCTCTTCCTCTTCCTCTTCCCCTGGAAAAAAAACGTCATCCACCATATTGTCCCTCTTTAGGGCTTCTGCCCTTCTCTTGGTGACTATGTTGCTTATCAGCTTCTGGATTTGATTTCTGGAACTTCTCCCTATTGGTTCCTTTGCCTCGGCTCAAATTTCTGCCTCTGCTTCATTGGATTTGCCTCCTAGCAATTTTTTCTTCCACCTTCAAGGCTGCTTGATAAGCATCCTCAACCATATTGATAGACATCATGTTGATCTCTTATTGGATTTCATATCTCATCCCATTGATATATCTTGCTATCTTTTCATCTTCATTCTCTTTCTGTCTATCCATGATGTTCAGTCTGTAAAATTATTCAGTGTACTGCTTCACTGATAACCCTCTTTGTTTCAGGTTTTGCAATCTTCTATAAAGATTTATCTGGTAATCCTTTGGGATAAATTTGGCTTTTATCTTAGCTACCATCCTGTCCCAACTTTTAATTTTTTGCTTACCATTTCTCCTGTGTTCGGCTTGCAATTCATCCCACCATAACGTTGCATGGCCTTTCCGTCTTGTCACTGCATGCTTTACCATTTTGTCCTCTTTGATATCTTCATAATCAAAGTACTTGTCCATAGCCCATATCCAATCGAGCAATTCTTCCACTTCCAGATTTCCTTCGTACATTGGTGTTGGGCCCGAGATATGATCATCTTCATGACGTTATTATACACTTTTTCCATATGTACATATGCGTTTTTTATCTTTCAAAGGAGCTTTTTGAATAATTTTATGGTAAAATGATACAATCAGCATGAGGTACGTATAATTCATGTTTTGTGATTCAATCAAGTTTAATTTATCGTATTTTATGGTTTCCAAGAGTTAATTCATGTTTTTCTGTTGTTACGGGGCAAAACGCACCATGTTTCTTGGTCCGACACTTGTTCTGACACTTGATCCAACACTTGTTCCGGTACTTGATCCGACACTCATTCCGACACCCAATATTGCAAATAAACGCAAGGTAAGTTGGCGGTTATGGTATTGGTGGCCAGTGGTGGACAAATCGAGCACATGGGTTTTGTTTTTCATCGCCCCCTCCAGCTACTAATCTCAAGACAACTCGATTTCAGTTTTCCACAGAGGGCGATCATTGGGTTCCTCCGTTTTGTTAATTATGGATGCATTTAATGTAATTTGCCGAATTTAGAAGTGGTTCGACTCTCCTGTGGTCAGCCACCTAGGTTGTAATCTTATAAATACCAATAGCATGCTCATTAGATTGTTAAGCAAGTAGCATAAGCATTAGAATTACCAGAAAAATTATTTTTCTTTGTTTGTGTTTTTACATTGCCAAAATTATGCCAAAATTGCGTTTTTGGATTTTTATGGTGAATTTGGCCTGCTGAAGTCGTGGTGTGCTTTTAGAGAGTGACCACGACTTGTTGGGGGGGCCACCAGCAGTCTAGTAACTCTCTTCATGTTTATTTATGCATTTATTAATTTAATTGCTCTCTTTTCATTTTCTGTACATTCATGTTTTTATTATGCTAACTAGTTTGTTGTAGCTTAATTGTTTTGCAGGTTATATGTTGATACAGATTAGCATGTGTTGATTTTATAGATTAGAAAAGTCTTGCAAGTCTCTAAGTCTCTTTACTAATTCTGTGTGCAATTAAAAAGTCTCTCTCTCATTATACTAACCCCGCATGTAGATAGATGTTAGATTGTGCTTTCTTTTATATTTTTACAATCAAGCTTAGAACATATATTTAATTAGAATAGAGCATAGTTTTAATCTGAGTTTCTTCTGACAAAGATTGATGGATGGATAGATTTCTTCCAGTTTTTGAATCATAGCTTGCTTACTTCAGTTTTAGATAGATTTCACTTGCTTAGTTATTGGTTAAATGTAATTGTCAATTTACTTTTTAATATCATGCTTTAAATTTCTGTTTTTAATTATTTATTTATGTTAGTTTGAATGGCTAGAATAGACATAGTGTAGTTTTATTTCACGCAATTTCCTTTCCTAGAAATAAAATGCAATTACATTTCTTAGTTAATGGTTGAATCTAGTTTTTCTTACATAGTATAGATATAGAATGATGATCTCATTATGTTGTTGATGGTTTATACATGATGCAGGGTATTTAAACATTGTTCTTGTCATGGCTAAATTCTCATTGGATTGTTTGATACATACCTTTCATTTTGCCATTGAGATTAGTGTTGAGTTTATACCGTTGGAATTGTCTGTTGTTGTCAAATGTCATCGAGATGTCATCCATCACCACCGAAGGCATTCACATAGCCACCAGCATTATATTTGAGTATCATAAGATTAAAGCTAGTTTCTTGCTTTTGTAGATTAGAAGAGATAATTTCTTGTTTTCGTAGATTAAGGTAAAGCATTTAGTTGTTAGTTCTCCTTGCTTTCAATATAATAGATTTCCTTTCATGCATTGCATTGAGCATTTAGATTTCCTTTCACGCATTAAAAATAGTTTTGCATTAGGCATTTAGTTCACTTGCCTCTTAGGCTAGGTAGTTGTTCAATGAGAAGTCTTTTCTTACTTGTCTTTTGCTTTATGCTTTTGCTTGCTTGTCTTTTTTCTTTAATAGGTTAGTTAGGTGCTTTTGCTTGCTTGTCTATTTTCTTTAATAGGTTAGTTAGGTGTTTTTGCTTGCTTGTCTATTTGCTTTAATAGGTTAGTTAGGTGTTTTTGCTTACTTGCTTACTTATTTGCTTTCATAAAATAGTTGCTCATTGAATGTAGGTTGGCAAGTTCAAGGTAGTTTTCTTTCATCATTTGCTTAGTATGCTTAGTAGTTTACCTTTTCTTACTGTCATGAACTAGTTTTCTTTCCATAGAGTTTCCATTCGCTTTCTTAGGAACTATCCATCAGTCCTTGGCCCAAAAGTACTTAGGTTACCTAGTTTCAATTTGCTTAGCAAGGTTTGTTCATTAGATCAGTTTGCTTGAGATGATTAGCCCTAGATAGCTGTTATCCTTAGTTAGTCTACACTCCTACCAACCTTCTACCTTTGGCATATATTTTGCTACAACTCTAAGTTTACTTACCCCGCGTTGACAATTTAATTGAGGGCAGCTTAGTGTCTTTTTTAGTACATATAAAACACCTAACATTTTGGCGTCGTTGTCGGGGAGTTGTCTTAAGGTAAGAAGTAATTAGTAATTAGATCATTTATATACTTTAGCATTAGCTTGGTGGCAGGGGAGCTTTAAGACGAGAGGTAAGAACCTGTGCATCTGCTATAGCAGGTTCCCCCAAACCCAATAGTAATTTTTCTTTTTGTTTGCTTTCATGAATAGACCTAGGAATCAAATGGTAGCTTTTTCTTTTTGTTTTTGATTTGTTTCATGAATAGGCCTAGAGATCCAAAAGGTCGATACATTAAATCAAAATCAGACCTTTCAACCAAGGTTCCTTCCGATCTCTCTGGGGGGAGGAATGTTCTGCTTATAAAATCTGCAGATCGATACTGAAAAACGGAAGCTAGCTCGACTCAAAGAGATAAAATAGTCTCTGAAGGGACTAACACAGGGAGAACTATAGACCAAGAAACTTTGGCACCAATAGTCTTAACCGGCTCGAGTAGAGTCCCAGACATCCAATCCGTAGGAAGACCTTTTCGTCAAAGGGAAACCTTGTTCTCTTCAAAGATAAAACCACTTAGGTACTCTCTTTTTGGACACCAAGCCAATATGGATGATCAGGAGGACCATAACAATGTAAGACATGAAGAAGAAGAAGAAACTGGAAACCAAACTGAAACTACCTTCGGGTTTCCAATTTTAGACACCACTCTAAATGTCAACATTAAGAATATTCCTCTCTCAACACTGCCTACCTTTTATGGTAAAAACAAGGAAGATCTAGACACCTTCCTATTTGAATTTGACATCTTGTGAAGAAGCTACAACTATGTGCAAGATGCCCAGAAATTAAAAATCTTTCCTGCCACCCTCAAAGACTCTGTACTAAGATGGTTCATGGGGTTGGGAGAATCCAGTATTAGGTCTTGGGAAGCTATGAAAGAAATATTTCTCAAGAAGTAACAAGACTACTGCAAGACCAAAGAGTCTTGTAATGACATCTTTAAAGTCCAACAGTTAGAAGACAAGACCCTTGAAGACTATATTGAAAGATTTGGCTATATCTCCTAGAAGTCAAAATACCATGACCTCCTAGAGGATGCAGTTAGGGCTCTTTTCTTTAAGGGAATTTCAAAATAATATTTAGAGATGCTTAACCTAATGGCATCAGGTGATATTTCTCATAAACCATTTGCTGAAATATGTGAAATGTGTAAAAACTACTCAAGGAGTAGAGACAAAACAGGAAAGAATGTTCGGGACCCTTACAATAAAAGCTTAAAACCAGTTAGTTTAGGTGGTATTACGAGAGCAGAGATAGGAAACCTTTTAGAAAACTTCAAGACTGACATCTTAAGCACAATAGGTTCCCAGTTGGATACCCTTAAACTCAAAAAGAAATAGGAGGAAAATGAAGCAATGAGCATATATTGCCCAAGATGCAGGAGGAAGCATTCCTCAAGGGAATGCCCATTAGATGACATTTTGGTTTGTGGCTTCTGTACAAAAGACCATGTGACTGAAAAATGTCCACCATTGCCTAGTTTATTAGCCATCTATAGGAGTGGAGATCCTGGGGAGTCTTCTTATGCACCTAGGAGGCCATGGCAGCATAGGAATCAACCCACATACCCAGATCTACAGTCTCAAGTTCTACCCTATTATCAAAAACAATAGTGGAACTCACCAGGTTGGAAAAACTGGTCTACTCAGTACCAACATCCTTGGATTCAAGGGCGGAGGGGAGGACACAACCAAGGAAATCCTCAAGCTCCACCTATTCCTATGTACAACCATCCTTATTCTCAGTTCTCATCAAACACTCTGCAGCCTTTGCCAGGTTTTGTTCCACCACCTTTACCTCCTATCCCACAATAACAACTGCTCCAATTTCAAAATACAAGCTCCCCAAAACTGACACTATTACCGACACAGCCAGTGTCGAATCCCAATAATAAGCCCTCTCAACCTCTTCACAATGATGAGATGCAGGCCTTCGCGACATATGTCATTACTCATGTTCCATTACAGGAAATTCAACTAAGATTAGGAAAAGTTCTAGATAGGAAGAGACCCTCAGTAGTTATCCAGGAAGAAGAAGAAGAAGAAAGCACCCAACAACCCATGGATGACACTAGGTGGGAAGATGTTATTATCCCGAAGAAGAAAGCACCCAACAACCCATGGATGACACTAGGTGGGAAGATGTTATTATCCCAAAGAATCAAGAACCCAAGCTTCCCAAAAATGAACCTTCACAAATTATGAAAGTCCCTCCTTATCCAGACCGATTGGTAATCGAGAAACCTACCACCCGACTGAAATTTGACATTTTGAATGAATTGAAAAATATTTGTGTCAAGATTCCTCTACTTCAAGTCATTAAAGACATTCCAATCTATAGTAAGGTAGTCAAATAATTGTGTATCAAGAAGCCAAGTAGGAAGCAAAAGGACCCTCCTACAGTACATTTGGTAGGAGGACTCTTTAAGTACATATCAGAGTAGCCAAAGCTAGCGAAGTATGGGAATCCAGGAAACCCCATAGTAACTATAACCATTAAGGAGGTCTCCATCGGAAACACTCTCATAGACCTAGGGGCAGCTATCAATGTTATGACCGCCACTACCTTAGATCGATTACAGTTACAACCTCTTCTTCGGCCTACCCCAACCATTTTGGAATTAGCAGATAAGACTAGGGTTACACCTGAAGGGATTTTAGATGATGTCATGGTTACTTTAGCCTCATGGGAGTACCCCATAGATTTTATTGTTATTCATTCAAAGGATCTTGCCCGAGGCCACCCCGTTATTTTGGGAAGACCTTGGCTAGCCACAGCCAATGCATTTATTGGTTGTAAAGAAGGAGAAATGACCATCTCAAATTGTCTCTCTATCCAGAAGATCACCATTTACCCTCCAACTCAACCTATTATGGAGAATCTATGGTGGCTTGAATGTCCATACGAGAACAAATACTGAGAGGAACTCGTATTGCCTAGTGACCATGCAAGGGCACTTCAGGAGCATACACCAGAAAATGTGCTAAACCAATTCATTTCTGCTATTACATGTGTGGATTTTCCACAGTCTTTTCCCCAATTTGAGTACATGTTTGGGGAAGAATTTCAAGAAAAAATAGATCCATCCATTTTGTCTTCAACATCTTTTATTTTTGAAATCGATGAGTCTACCATGTCTTATACTATGCCCTATGAGATTAGTCCAAGGAAATTTTTACATATAAACTTTGGGCTAGATACAGATCAACAGAAACAGTTAGTAGATATCCTTAAAGAACAATCAAGAGCATTTTCCTAGGAATACACTGACATGAAGGGTATACACCCTGACACATGCATCCATCATATATACACCCAGGGGGAAGTAACACCTATTAGGCAACCCCAGAGAAGGATGAACCCAACACTCAAAGATATAGCCAAGGAGGAGATTCAAAAGTTGCTAAATGTCGGATTTATCTATCCCATCTCTGACAGTTAGTGGGTATCCCTGCTAGTAGTGGTTTCAAAGAAAGTGACTAGGAAATGGAGAATTTGTGTTGATTTCCTGGAACTCAATAAGGCCACTTTGAAAGATTACTTTCCTCTTCCTTTCATTGACCAAGTTCTAGAGACCTTGTCCAGAAAGAGTATTTCTCCTCTCTAGATGGGTACAGAAGGTACAACTAGATTATTATAGCACCTGAGGACCAGGACAAGACTACCTTTACTTGTCCTTGGGGCACCTATGCCTATAGGGTCTTACCATTTGGATTGTGTAATGCTCCTGCCACATTTCAATGAGCCGTATTAGGGATATTTGTCGATCTTATTCATGATTGTGTGGAGGTCTACATGGATGACTTTACAGTTTATGGCAACACTTATCAGGAAGCCTTAGACAACTTAGAAAAAGTCCTCATCAGATGCCAGGAAATGAACCTATCCCTAAGTCATGAAAAATGCAAAATGTTGCTAACTGAAGGAGTGGTTCTAGGACATCATGTTTCATATGAAGGAATAAAAGTCGATGCTGCAAAGATTGAGGTCATTATTAGACTCCCACCCCCCAAGACTTAGAAATAGGTGAGAAGCTTTCTTGGACACGTCGGATATTACCGACGGTTTATTGAAAATTTTACAAAAATTGTTGCACCTATGTTTGGATTATTGATAAAAGATGTTGATTTTGTTTGGACTAAGCATTGTCAAACTGCCTTTGAAACCCTGAAAGCCAAGTTGTCTGTGGCACCAATTCTTAGAGGGCCCAATTGGACTCTCCCATTTCATATATCCACTGATGCCTCCGACACTACAATCAT
>ML777889.1:1452076-1478255 GCA_009831015.1 Picea engelmannii
CTTGAGTAGATTAGCCCTAGATAGTTGCTTTCCTTAGTTAGTCTACACTCCTACCAACCTTCTACCTTTGGCATATATTTTGCTACAACTCTAAGTTTACTTACCCCGGGTTGACAATTTAATTGAGGGTAGTTTAGTGTTTTTTTTAGTACATATAAAACACCTAACAATTGGTACCTCTATCCTTTCTCTGGCTCCAATCTTTGAAACAACTTTTGTCAAGTGGTCTTGTGTAGCATCCTCTACCACATTTTCTTTAGCTTTCGCCTCTTCTTCGCTCTCGGCTTCATTGACATCACCATTATCTGGTGCTCTTTTCTGCGCTATCTCCATGGCGTCCAACCTCATTCAAAGTCGTCTCATTTCTTCTTCCATCTCTGCGTTTGCTCTGCGCCTTCTTGGCGACATGACATCACTGTGTCACCTACAACTAGAAGTTGAAAACTTCTTTGATACCACAAACAACACCAACCTTCATCCTTTCTTATTTGTCTACTGTCTACAAACAAACTCAAATATTAGCTCTAATACCACCTGATGCAAACCCCCTACCCCAATGGGGTCCATGACATCCCAGTCACTGGATCGTCCTCTAACTCCGAGTTGGAACATCTATTTCGGGTCCTCACTGGAACCCTGCAAATCAGATCCACGGGTCCAAATCCGAACTCAACCGGCTTTTACAAACGCCTAGCGTGAGCTATAACTCTGCACAACCAGAGGTCGTAACCACACCCTTATCCTACAGGGTGTTTCGTGTTTCGCAGTTCGGGACTTCTTGAGGAAGCAACCCTCGACTCTAAAATACCAAAAGCCAAAAAGGAGATTAACGACGATTAGCTCCTACTTAAATCTCGGTCCATGCTACCGTTCATCGTGACCCCGTGCTCAACCAAAAGGCTCTTTCGTGTATCGGGCTTTCCACTGTCAAGCATCTCGTCCTTCTACTACCCGGATCCCCGAATCCCGGTTGGGGCTCTAGCTAAGAGCTAGCCCTCTTCCCTTTTCTCGCGATGTGACCTCTGACTAGGCCCAAGTCCCGACACATGTTCCTTTCGCTTTCGCGGATCGTAGACCCATGAACAACGCTGCCTCCACTCCAAACTCCCAGTACCGAAAACCCAGAGATCTAGATCAACGGTCTAGATCTGTCACAAATGAACGGTTCGGATCAAATCCCGGTTTCCTCCTTTTCGGGGTTTTCGCAGAATCGTCACCTCCCAATTCCTGAAATCGAAATGTCAAAACCTCCTCCGGCGAGATCAACAGCTCAGATCCGTCCTAAACCAATGTTCCTGATTAAACCTTGGCTATCTTCCTTTCGGGATTTCTACGGAGTCTTCACCTTCCAACTCCCGACGTTTGAAACCCTGGTGGCTTCTAGATCTCTGCCACGTGTCCTCTGAGATGGACAGTTCTGATCCTTTCGCGTGATTCCTCCAAACGCTGACTACTTGCCACGTATCCCCTTAAATGGACGGCTCTGATGGCTATCGGTCTTCGGCGTTAGATCTTACGGTCAAGATCCTTCACAGATCAACGATCAAGATCTTTATCGGCAATCTCCTTTCGTGATTCTAGAGGAGTCTTCCCCCTCGATTCCCCAGTAACGAAATGCCGAAATGGTCCCGTGGCACAAAGAGTTAAGGTCCACGCTACTTCTGCGGATCCGATGGTTGTCGGCTCTCTGCACTCAAAATCCGACTGTAACTGTGCTCTTCCTCCTGAGCTTCTGCGACTTTTCTTCCCAGACTTGGGAGATTTGTCCGCCTCCACAGGTTTTGATCCTTTGCCCTCTTTGACGAATCTTCCTCCTCTGGACTTCGTCAACACTTCTTGAAGGTGTTGTTTCTTCTAATCTTTTGTCCTTGATAGGATTTCGAATAGCTCGATTCAAAGTATTTTCTCAAAGAGAAAATGCTTCTCGCCCACCTGGCGCTCATCTTCTTGGTTCTTCGACACTTAGTCGTTTCAAGGTCCTGCACACTCCTTGCGTCTGGACTCTTAAGTTTTACTGTGTTTTTCTCTGAACCTCCCTTCCTGAATCGTTCCGTGATTTAGTGAACACACACCTTGCATTAAGGAATGCACACCTTGCATACACGGTTCAGTAGAAGAACAACTGAAACTTATTCAGTCCCGTTATAGATTCATAGAGTCACTCTCTCAAACTCTCAAGCATGAACACGAATTGTAACTGTCACACATACAGAATAACATATATTCATTCATACTCAAGATGAACACAACTCAAAAACAAATTTGGGACAATTTTCGTCTGTTCTATGCATTCATAAAAAATGAAAATTACATAGTGTTTCTGCTTCATTCTATTCTGCTCTCCTCTCCTCTCCTATGGTTACTCATCCATCTATCTTTATTACAATGTCATTGAAAAGCTATCTAAGGACCGACTCCCTGAGCTCTCTCGTCCTTTCCTGAAATCTATTCAATTTAGAATTCAAACTATCACCTAACTAGTGTTACTATAATAACTATGAGTTATTGTAGGATAGAGTCTACACTCCATATCCTCGATTTCTTACAGTCCTGAAGACTTTACAAACAAGTTACAATTTAAAATGTCGTTTCAAAAAGATCCCAACAACCGATTTAATTTCTGAGTAAATGCTTGATTTGAACTCTGCATTGCTGAGATGTCAATCTTCTCTCCACGTGTGCACTGATGACTATGAAGGCGATGCTCCTGCATTAGTTATTAACCATGAACCTTGAAAATGATAAAAAGTCAATGAATATAGTCCACTTCAAGGAGGAAACCTCATTTTACAATATATCCAATTCACAAGACAAAAATGATGATCCTAAGATCAGGTCTCCTTGGTGTGTGTGTGTAGGAGACAAAGGGTACAATGAAAGGTTCTATCCAGCCTACTAATATAAAAAATAAACTAATAATGAATGCTTATTAGGGCCTTAACATAGGATCCCAAGGGTCTTAACATGGAAACTTTGGCTTTACAATTTCTTTAGTTGTTTACGCTAAAGTAACGTTTAGTTGTTTTGCAACCAATGAATCATTTACAATGTTATTATGCAAATGTAGTTTAAACTTTATTATAAATAGGCAGGGTAGTTCATCTTCTGTGAAGTGATTGGATTTGGTCTAACAAATGAAGAACAATTGGTTGAAACTTTGCAAAAACAAATTCTTGGCTTTGAATAGAAACAAGATGTGTTACAAAAGCATTGTTTGAATGTGAATTGCAAGTCTAGTTCTTTCTCTCCTATTTTCAAAAAGCTAAGATATGAGAAGACAATATACGTATTGGTTCAGGCCCAAATGAGAATACACTGGGATTTACAGATTTGTGTGGTAAGGCTCTAAATAAGAAATTATGTTGGGATTATCCAGTTGAATGAATATTATATCTCTGTTGTAAGTGGTTGAAGTCAACAAAATGGAAGCTTCATATTTTCCTTGGTAGGTGAATATTGGTTATTGATAAAAGTGGTTATTGGTAAGTCGAGATTAAAACTATAGCATGCCCTTATGACATCAAATTTGCAAATTAAAAAGATTAATGACAATAAATTACTATCAAAATTTCCTATTTAATAAATTATTTGCAAAAACGAAAAAAAGTATCATACTAAAATGAAATTGATTATCACACCAGTAAAATGTTGAAGAACAAACTAAACTGTTCATTCAATAGAATTGATACATGAAATATAAAACTACATAAATGATGAAAAATACTCAAAAACATGTTGAATTAAAATAAAACATTTATATGCTCATTAAAAAGAGAACATCCATTTTCACACCTCAAGAGTGTGCCCTTGTTTCAAAGCTTCACTAGATGATTTCTAAACTAAAATCAACACAAGATGAAAACAAGTAAAAGGATTTCTTATAACTGTAGATATTAGTAGTAACTGATATATTGATATATGAATAGCGACGAAACCATTATGTTTCAAGATGATTACATTTATAGATTATGGTTCCAATCCTTGGCAGTTCCAGTTCCAAAATCTAAGGAAACTTTTAACTACTTGACCATATTTAGAAAGTAGAAAATTTTAGGGGCTATATATTTTTCATGGTTATTTTTTCATGCTTTTTCCAAAAACAAATTGGCAAATTTCCATTTTTTCAAAAAATTATTCACCCAAATTTTATAAAATAATTTTTTTACCTAATAAGTAGTCCAAATTTGATAGAAACTATATAAAATCTTTAGAAATTTGAATATTTTTACAAAAATATCACCAAACATTTTATAGTTTGCATATTAAGAACTAGTAAGATTTACCAAGGTTTCTACAATTTGAGATAAATTTCCATCCTTAAAATAATCTTTACTAACTAACTTGAAACAAAAATCTAGATCATCACAGGGGCCATGAGTAATGATTACAATTTGAAATATGGATTTTAAAGTTTGACTTAGACTCTTATACCCTTGTCCTAAGCACATATTCAAAACAGGGCAGACCCTTGTCCGAAGCACATATTCAAAACAGGGCAGATTCACCAGGAGGAAGAGTAATTCTGCAACAGGAATTATTATAAAAATATGGCTTCTTATTCAAACATTCCTCCCGGGTCAAATGAATGTTATTTTCTGTGGTGATTCAATCTATCACCAGAGTTCTTCCTTGGTATCATGATTTTACCAGCAACAAGAAAAGAAACACTATCCCCCTGCAACAAGTGATTAGCATCCCTAAACTTCAACTCAATCATTTCACTATAATCCTTATTTCTAGTTTAAGATCAGTTGGTTTATATGAGTGCTTAGATAGATAAAAAGGTGTATAAACGGGGAAAAGCATGGTTAGAAGTTCAAAAAGGATTGAAAAAATATGTGCCAACGCCTACATGTGAAATTCCCATCACTACATAGGCTGAGGAAGAATATGTTAAGCATGAGTTGTATTCATGATTGTTGGCAACCATTGGGAGATGGCATTCTGCCCAATATTTTGAAGCCATGGTGTGTGCCAATTATAATGGAAAGTGTAGAATTTATAGGTCAATAAAATCCCAAGGAATCTGAGAGATGAGACACAAAGTCTAAGGAATAATTCATCTAAGGTATTGCACAAAAAGAACGATGGACCTACTTGGCAGAGGGAATCAAAGTCCCAAGCTTATTTACCCAGTGAATTGTTTTAGACCTGATGATTGCTGCAAAGAAATAGAAGGCATAACTGAACCTAGCTTAGATTGATTGATCCAGAAGGACAAGAGTTTCAACAACAGAATGAAAGACATCATCACCATGTACTTGTTGAAGTTCTGACCCAGGAGTAGCTCTAGACGAGTCCTTGTAGTA
This sequence comes from Picea engelmannii, assembly GCA_009831015.1. NCBI lineage: Eukaryota > Viridiplantae > Streptophyta > Pinopsida > Pinales > Pinaceae > Picea > Picea engelmannii. The sequence continues at coordinate 1,457,386 of ML777889.1, forward strand.
TACATTTTCTAAATTCACTAAGAGTTGAGAAACCCTTCCATTGTTGTTGGTTTTCCTGCATTTGGTTTTCAGGGTAAATATCTGTGTGTGTTGTGTGTTATTGTTGTTTTTATTGCACTGTATTTCCAATATGACACATAGTAGAATTAAGATATTAAAGCATAGTCACAACGAATTAAACAGTAGAAACAGAATATAGATAGTAACAACAAATTTTATCACAGACTCCATGTTGGTGAATCAAGTTGACCATAGGCTGATTGATTATGGATCACCAAGCATATGTATACTGATATTATTTTTTATAATAATGTACTTTTTTTCATGTCTTATTCATTGAGTGAAATCAATAATGTACTGTTCAAAAAGGCCAATAAAAAGAGCTAGCCAATTCAGGATTTAAGCTTCAACTACCACAACAGTCTCAACATTTCCTTTGGTGAGTTTGAGTGATGTGTTAGCTATTATTGTACAAAGACTCTGAAGTTAAAATGTTGCATAGCTGTTGTCATGCCACTTGTATGCAACTGGTGACAATAGTTATGGCAAAACAATGCAGTGGATCTGGACTTTATTCACCGAAGTATATTGAGGAGAATAGGAACATAGTGGGACATATATTCCTGAACTGTGAACTGAAACAAAAAAAAATGGCTAGAATTGCACAGATTCATTGCCCATTTCTTCTTCTTTATGTTTGTGTTATGTTCCCCTCTTACATTGGAGCAAGCTGTAACACCTCTTGTCATGTATCTATAGCAAATGTAAATCTGAGATCATGATTGGTATATGTATTATAGAAGGAAACTCTCCCTGAAACTGGGGTTACATGGAAAACTATGACTAAATATGGAAGAATCAGACATTAGAAAATATTTCTAAGTTTCTTTAACTAGATATGGGTTTCATACTAGCCTGTTTTGAAAGAATCAAGGTTGGGTTAGTGTCACCCTAACAGAGTTGGTTTGTCTAATCCAAATCAAACTAGTCGGGCTAACCAGAATGTATTTTGTAGCCCTAATTATAATCCCGTTTTGCTGCTTCCATCAACACAATTTGTTGAAATCCAAGAACATCTTAGCAATACTAATTCAACATCACAAATTCTGTGCATACCTAACATAATAATTTTTTTTTGATCCTATGATTTTACATGTAGAATCATTTGGAAAATCGGGCTATTGGTTTGCAAGCAACTCATCCTATGATGGAGCCACGATTACATTGTTGAGAGTGCACAGCCAATTCAAACTCCAACAAATTCCAATTCTGCAACAATTCACTCCAATGAATTCCACAACGGGAATATACACATTGTCTCAGCCTGTTGTTACACAATTTATGAACAACAATACATAGACTTGCATTGTTATAAAATAATAAACCTGCAATTTCAGGTCAGCACAATAAGCTCCTTACACAAGAAAAAATATTCTTCACACAATAAATTTCGGTCTTTGAGAAATATCAATGCATAGATATCATGTCTCACAATTACTCCATACTCTATGTATTCAAATCAAATGTACACATAGGTTATTGTGTAGAGATTTAACTCATATATGGAGGCTCATAAACACTCATATGACAATAAAAGGTAAGAATAAAACTGATTCACCAAAAACTGGTTAAAGTCTATAAAAACGAAAGTTCAATTGTCATATGCAAACCAAAACTTCATAAGTTTAACTAAAGCCATTAGAAATTGATGCTTTTATCTTTAGACCTGCCATATTTATGGACCAAGAGTGGATTATGGAGGTGGGGTTTTAAAAACTGAAATAGTTAAATTACTAATTTCACCATATGGGTTTTTGAGATGAGCAGGTTTGACAATGTTGCAAGCACAGATCAAAGTTAGCAGTGTCCTTGACACCATAGTCATGCGCTGTTATCACAACCAATTGTGCTACACATTATCAATCAATAATAACCGTGCTCAGCTGGAGATGTATGAAATTGAAGATGAGTTAGAGCCTTTAAGAGCTTGCAAGCATAATCACAAAAAATCTATGGTGTTGTCATAAATAGTCCCTCCCCCTAAATCGAACCTAACTAAAGGGCCTAGTTTTTTATCCTAAGAGTAGTTCTTGTCATGCCTTATCCACCTACACGCAGATTGTTTAGAGTATTGGAGCAATTTTTTATATCATTACTTTATGAGTCCAAATGATATATTCAAATAAATGGTAAGGTGGATGACAACACTAAGTGAGGAGCTCTTAGCCCTCTAATAGGATATTCATTGAGCACATTTGAAGGGATGGTTGCTTTTAGCCTTCTAATAGGATATTCATTGAGTACATTTGAAGGGATGGTTATAACTACATTGGCACATGTCCCTACGAAAATTCCATTTCAAGGAGTCAGTTAAAAGTTTTGAAGAAAGTTTGTTGGCTCAAGGGAGTACTCATAATTGAATTAGCCTATGTCCATGGAAGGATTTTTTTCAGCATTTAGGACCTAATTGATTTGTTCAAGCATTTTTCAGGAAGGCATTCAAACTGCAAGGGTCCAAAGCACAAAAAAACAAGGGGATACATAGCCAAAGAGGGAAGAACAACCACTTTCAGGGATACATTTGAAAGCTCTATGAAGTTAGCACTCCCTAAATTATGGATCTAAAATTGCCACCATATTTTATTGATTTTACTTGGAGAAGAAAGTGGATCTATGAAGTTAACACTCCCTAAATTATGGATCTAACAGTATCAACATATTTTATTAATTTTACTTGGAAAAAAAAGTGGATATAAACTACTTAGTATCGAATGGTTTCCCTTTGGAGAAAAGTACTTCATAAAACTTGACTTAAAGTCTAATTAACACCAAGTCAAATATATAAGAGAGGGCACTTGAAGATAACTTGCAAAAAGTAGAAACAACATGATGAAGGTTATGGTGGCTAAGTTGGTGGATAGAAACCTTCCCATTGAATACGACACTCTTTCTTTAAGTAGGTTACCGAGAGTGATAAATAAGACCCCCCTCCAAGTGGATTGGTAGTAACATGTGCTTTGTCTTGGCCTTAACCTTCAATAGTGTTTATAGGTGTTCTTCATGTCCTATGAGGCCCATGCCGTTATTTGGTTTGATCTATTGGTATCACAGTGATATTGCCATACTTTCATTTCTTATACATTGTGTATCTTCCTAATGGAGTATTATTGTCCTAGATCCTTGGGGCATGTAATAATGCCATTTATTTTTTTGTAAAATACATATGATTCTTAAATCATTCTTATAAATATTGATGTTATAGTTTGATTGGCTGGTTATGTATGGTGAGAATATCTCATCCTATGGATGCTTCTACATGTAATTCACCTTATTCCTACCACTTAAACCAATTAGGCTTGTAATTAGTACTGAATTCAAATTTTGATTGGTTGTTCACACTTGGAGAGCATATGTTATCCTTAAGGTAACATAGGATTCACTACGAACTCACATAGGAAGATAATTGTTAAATGGAAGATAAGATATGTATCATCTTATGGTACTAGACACTAGATACCCTCTCTCTCTATCTCTCTCACACATAAACATGGTAGTGACCTAAAAATAATAAAATTAGTTACCATATAAAGTGGATCACTAGTGACCTCATACTGCATTTGTAATCCAATAACCAGAGGGATATGTGTGTTTGCATGAAATCCAGAAATGTTGTTTGCCTACAACCAAGGATCAATAATTTATCATATTGATTACAATAAACTAAAAAAATTATATCTTGTGCTCCAATTACAGTATGTATGTAAGTTTCAATGGAACAAAGTCCAACACATTTCAAAAAAAAAATCAACATCAAGAAGAAATTCAAAATAAATTTATTCCATTATGCACTTCCTATAAGGTAAGAATGAAAGTATTTCATATATGTCAATAAGCCATTAGATTGTCATATTAAGGGTGTTACTATTCCTACCTATTTTAAATTATTGTTAGCACCAAACACTAAAAAAATCATCATTGAGCCAATTGCAATTGGTCTATCTTATGGCATGAATGAGGAGGGTCTGGTTACTATGTTTGATCTTGGTGGGAACACTTTCAATGTATTAGTCCTTGAAATATCCAAATGTGTATTTGAGTTCAAGACCTCAAATGGTGATATTTTCCTGGATGGTAAGGACTTTGATAATACTCTTCTATAGTATTTAGTTGGCGAGTTCAAAAAGACAGATAAAATTTACTTGTCCAAGGATAAGCGAACCTTGCAAAGGCTACAAAGAAAGCTAAGGCAGAGCTATCATCTTCTCAGATAGATTATCACAATAGATGCATCTGGTGAAAATAATTTGAATGTGACAATAACTTGCTCAAAATTTGAAATGTTAGAAAATCACTTAATTGAGAAAACAAGAACATCTTCCAAGAACTGTATAAAAGATGCAGGGACTATGGCATTAGAAATGGATGAAGTTATTTTTATGGGAGGAATGTCCTGCAAGCGTTCAATAGATTGGTTTTCTAGAAATATGAAAAGGTATTAATTGAGATGAGGTTGTGGCAATGGGTGCTTCCATCTAAGTTGGGAATATGTGGGGTGATGTAATGGAATAGATTTTACTAGATGTGGCTCATGACTCTATTGAATGAGAAAAACTTGGTGGGGCTTTTTCTAGGTTAATAAGAAAAAATAAAACAATCCCATTAAAGAAGATTAAGATATTCTCAGCTACTACATATGGTCAATCTTAGGTAGGTATAAGGGTATTCTAAGGAGAGCATGTATCATGGATCATAGCTTATCCATTTTCTTAATTAGATTATGACTCCAAATTACTATTGATGATAGGTTAATATACCCAACTAATTTTTTTTGTTTCTTACTGATATATAAGGTTGTTTATTCTTCTTTAGAGATGGCCTTTTTTTATTGTGTTCTCTACATAAGATTCGAGGAAATATTAGTATCCCAATTAGATAGGTGCATTTGTCATGAACATGTTAAGAGAAACTAATGAGGGTTACCTTGGAAGGACTATCTCGAATGCAAGTGTTAATATGCCTACCTATATTCTAAATGATTTCTAGTGCTAAGCATTAAAAGAGTCATCAATGAGCTGACTAAAGTTTCCTCTCTTTGGCATGAATGAGTAGAATGGTTTGGTTGATGTGTTTGATCTTGGTGGGGGCACTTCTAATGTATCAACCCTTGAAATATCTAATGGTATGTTTGAGGTCAAGACCTCTAATGGAATACCTCAAGTGTGTATCACCAAAAAGTTAAATTTGTAAAACTAAAATTAATCTAGGTCAATCAAAGAGTGTATGTCCATTCAAAGTGAATTGATTTATATTCACAGGTCTTTTCCAGATCCACTATGGAGTCTTTTCCAAGTCATAAGTCAAGCGTGAACTTTCGGCCAAACAAGACTTGTGTCAAGTGGAGTTAACAAGACTTGACTATAATATGGACCCAATGTAGGAGTTATACCATTTAAGGAAGTCCTTGCCAATAAAAGTCCATGTGAATATTAATAAATGGAAACAGAGAAGACATTTACCTGTTATATGAATTTTTTGTGGCATGTCCTTAGGTTCTATGTTCATGCACAAAAAATGTTTTACAAAATGAAATTCTTCACAAAATAAACTCTTAATAATAGGGACCACACAAAATTCATTGATATAAATAATGCAAGATAGTGACCCACCTCCTGCTTAGAGTTCAAATAACACTTTTAATCCTTCATAGTGTAAAATTCAAAAATTGCAACATCCATGCCAATAACAACTTGGAAATTCATAACATTTTATGAGTTTTGACCATTTATAGGTAACTAATATCAACGTTGTAACTAGTAAAAGGTCCACAATAGAAAATATTGAAATTTAAAAAGTGAAACTTTCCAATCATGACATTCTTCAATAATTTCAGGCCTTCTTTATTTCCCGAATTTCAACGAAATGACATTTAATACAATTACTATTACAAAAGAAAAAATTCCATATATTTCAACTCCTGATTTCAATGAAGAAGCACCTAAATGTTTGGAGCAAATCCTCCTTCATCTCCTTCATCTATATCCTAGTAAATATAATTGCATTTTTTTCATTACCAAAATCTAGATGGTGTGTTTTTTTTTATTTTTTAAACTCACATATGTGGTATATATGGCTCTATGTGAAGGCCATATTGGCAAGTGAATGCCGTATTGGAAAGCATCTAATAAACTAGTGGTCAATTCATGGTGTGGTCAACTCATTCATGGTGTGGTCAACTCATGGTGTGCATACTTTAGATATACAAACATTTTTTATGCAATTACTCATACACTTAACCAATTCCCTCTCATATGAAATGAATATGAGAAATTATGCTTTAATTCATTGAGTGAAAAGAAACCAGTTGAGATCTAATAACACAAAGAACATAGTATACATTCATAGTACCACTTGACATATAGTTGAGATCTAATAACACAAAGAACATAGTATACATTCATAGTACCACTTGACATATTGTTAGGAAAAAACTAAGGTCACAAGGAAGGGTTTTTGGAAAAAAAATGAGGCCAATTCACAAATGAATTGGAAATGTGGATGAGGAGATCAAACTAGATGACCTCCTTGAAGCTTGGGAGTAATGAGTCCCTCACGAGCACCTTTATGGAGAACCTAAAAGATACAAATCATATGCAAAAGAAACAAAAGAGTTTAATATCTTATATTGGCATTACAAATTCATACATTATGAACATATTTCATTAAGCATATTTTATATTAATCTAAATATAATCCAATTTTTTTTACTCATGACTCTTATGTTCTTAGTGACTATAAGAACTAAATGAAAAAATATTAACCAATTAAGATGGTGAAGTCTTAATTTGCAAAAAAGGTTTTTCTCGGAACAAGCTAGGGTTTGATAGTCGCGAACACAACATAGCACAACATGGTTACCAAAGGGGGCGGTAATGAAACCCTCTCATACAAGCAGGTAGTGGTGGACAGGGGGAAAGGACCATGAGGCGGAGGTTTCAAGGAACTAGTGACAGGCACCTCGGGTTCCGGACCGAAAAAGAATCAGGAAAGCAACTCGAAAAAAAGGGACCGCATGGGGGAAGAAGCCAAAGAAACCTAGAATGCAACGCAAGAACTAGAGAACCCCAATGGGGTAGAAGGGTGCAACCCGTGTAAACCAAAAATAACACTGATACCCAAGGTAATACTGGAAGACCCGCAAACGCAATTCTACCAGGACCAGATGAAGACACATGCAGTAATCTGCAAGTTCATGGGTCTGTGGCCCACAGAAAGAACATTGCGCAACTGGATAAAATATCATTGGAAACCAAATGGGGAAGTGGAACTCCATCTGGGTTCGAAAGGATTCTTCACAACAGTATTCATGAACTTGGAGGAAAGGGACAAAGTCTTTGAGTGGGGGGCGTATTTCCACGCTTTAGCAGGACTGTACATGCAACCATGGAAGGAAAACTTCTCCCCAGAGAAAGAAACCTTCAAGAATGTACCCTTCTGGATTCGGCTTTACTCTATGTCGCTAGACTACTGGTTACCCTCTACCTTCGAAGCAATCGGGAACAAACTGGGAAAATATGTGAAGACATCGGAAGAAACCGTAAAAGGGAGATATACCTCCTATGAAAGGATCTGCATAAAGATGGATGTTTAGGGGGTACTCCCATTCAGATGCAGAAGATGACATGAACATGGACACCTATTCAGAGAATTCCCTCTCAATAAAAAACAAGAAGTGAAAAACACCAAAATACAACAGGATGAGGAAGGGTTTATTAAACCGAACCATAGAAACAGATCAAACAAAAAACCAAATAAAACCCCAATGGGAAGCAATTCAGAAGCCAGGACCAGAACGAAAGGGAAAGACAAAACCTACAAAGGGGGAGAAGGAGGAAAGGAAAAGGAAAAAGCTAAAGAAGCTAAGGACCAAGCCACAAATGAGAACACAAACAATCCAAGGAATTAGATGGAGCATGGGGGTAGTGCAACTCCTATGGATGGAGAAACCAGAGATGCCAACACACCCATGCAGGAGGAAGATGGAGATGCGAAAATGACACCAAGAGAGATAGGCATGGAAGATCCGGACCTCAGAGATATTGTGGAAAGGGAAGGAATAGATCTCCTGAAGATACTGGAGCAATGGAAAAGCCAGTGCGTAGACAATGTACCAACGGAGTAACTAGACTGCATCCAATATCTATTTCTCCTAACGGAGGAAGAAAAATCCAGAGGGCTCAAGTGCACGCACGGGGAGATAGGACACCTAGGAATCAAAGAAAGCGAGGAAAAACCACAACTCTCACCCAAGCAGATGTGAAGGAAGAGGGCAGGAAATCAAACAATGTAGCCCTACAGGAACTAGGAGCCCTGCTGATAAACTTAGGTAAGATCAAGAAGCTCTTTCCCAACTCCCCACCACATGTTTAAATGAATATTATAACATGGAATATTAGAGGCCTAAACAGCCCAAGAAAACAAAGAATCCTTAAAAACAGACCAAGGAAGGAACAATCAGGCCTCTGTTTCATTCAAGAGACAAAATGTACGGTAGATATAATGGAAACAATCAGCAAAAAACAATGGAGCAAGTACAAGACGTTGGTTGTCGAAGGACAACATATGGTAGGTGGTATTCTCACTCCGTGGAACCCACAAGTGATGAATCTACTAGCAGTCGAAGCCACCAGATACACACTCTCAATAAGCATGAAAATCATAGGTAACACGAAGGTGATTCTATGCACTAAAGTGTATGGTCCCCAAATGTTAGAAGAGAGGAGAAGAATGCTCCTAGACCTGGAAAAACTAAAAGCCTATTCCAGCAACCCCCACTGGATCCTGGTCGGGGACTTCAACATCATCACGACACTTGTGGAGAAAAAAGGAGGCACCAGAAGACTGGATAGAGATGTGGAAGACTTTTCATCTTTCATTAACAGAGTGGAGATGGTGGACATCAAAACCAGTAATGGCCAGTTCACATGGAACAACAAACAGATGAATCAACATCATATAACAATGAGGCTAGACAAAATCCTGGTGTCAGAGTCCATCGTCCTACATGGTTTAACTTTAGAATGCAACATCCTTCCCTGGGGGGGCTCAGACCACTGGCCAGTCCAACTAGAAGCAAACTTCCAAACCACACCAAAAAACAGACCTTTCAGATTTGAGAAATTCTGGATTGAACATCCCCACCTTCAAGGAGAACATCAGCCATTGGTGGTGGGAGCCACATCCTGAAAAAGGGACAAGGATGTTCAAACTTTACAAGAAAATTTGGTACATCAAATATAAACTCAAGGAGTGGAATAAGGAAATCTTTGGAAACATAAACCAAGAAAAAAGAATTATTGAAAATAGAATGAGAACCTCTAGGAAATATGCATAGACAAGGGTTATACAGAGGACCAACAAAAGGAAGAGATCCAACTGAACCAGGAATGGGAAGAAAGATGCCAACAGGAAGAGAATCTATGGTGCCAAAAGTCCAGAATTAGGTGGCTAAAGGAAGGTGAACGAAATACAAGGTTTTTTCACCAAACCACCATTGCTAGAAGAACCCACAACAAAATCGTAAAAGTTCAGGATCATGATGGGATCGAGAGATATTCCCACAAGGAGATTGAAAATATATTGGTAAACCATTTCCATGGGATAGCCTAGGAACCCAACCAAGATCGAATGAAGGGCATACAAAGGATAACTCAGCACATCCCCGGGCTAGTTACCGAGGAACAAAATATCAGCCTAAACAAACCCATCGCCAAGGAGGAAATTGACCAAGTGGTCCAAGAGATTCCCAATGGAAAGGCCCCAGGTCCAGATTGTTTCACAGCAGAATTCTTCAAAGTTTGTTGGGAAGTGGTCAAATATGACGTTTACGAGGTAGTGAAATACTCCAGACGCTCGGCCTCCATTCTGAAAGCACTAAATGCCACAATGATAACTCTAATTCCCAAAGAAAATGAAGCCAGGACCCCATACCGCTATATACCCATAGAATTATGCAATGTGGTTTACAAGATAATCTCCAAAGTCATAGCCAACAGACTGAAACCTCTCCTGCCCTCACTAATTTCCCAGGAATAGACGAGTTTTGTAGAAGGGCGACAAATTTTGGACAACATCATCCATGCCCATGAACTAATACACACGTTGAAAACCCAAAGGAAAGGGGGGATGATAATCCAACTTTATCTAGCAAAGGCTTATGACAAAATCAACTGGCACTATATGATCAAGACTATGGAAGCTTTTGGCTTTGCACAACATTGGATCAATTGGATTGTCAACCTAGTGTCAACAACTAGCTACTCGCTGCTAATAAATGGAGCCCCGGCCAAACCCTTCTGGCCTTTAAGAGGCAACAGACAAGGAGACCCACTATCACCTTTCCTGTTCATTATGATGATGGAAGGACAAAGTCGAAGCATAAAAAGAGAAACACCAGTAGGGGAAATAAAAGGCATTAAGCCCTTCAAAAACTACCCTACCTCCACAAACCAACAGTTCATGGAGGACACCCTACTCCATGGCACACCCATGGTCAAGGAAGCGAAAGCCTATAAAAGAATCTTATATGAGTTTGGGGAAGCCTCGGGAGCAGAGATCAATCACACTCCAAATCCATGATATATTTCTTCAATACCAACCTAGCAATCTAAAGAAACTTGGCAAATATTTTGGGGTTTGAACGCAAAAATATCCCAACAAAATATTTGGGAATTCCCCTGACGGATAGAGCATGCAAAATGGAAACATGGGAAGGAGTGATCAACAAGCTACAGGAGAGGGCGAAAGACTGGACTTACAGATCCCTCAACCTTGCGGGGAGACTTATCCTGACCAAGGCGGTCCTGCAAGCAATTCCGACCTATATGATGTTAGTGTTTCCCGCTCCCAAATGAATACTCCAAAAAATAAGAGCCATCCAAATGGAATTCCTATGGCGTGGAGTGGAAAGCAAGAAAAAATGGTCCCTGGTGGCCTAGGAGAAGGTTTCCAAACCAAAATACAAGGAGGCATGTGATTACAAGACCCTCAAGTAACCAATGAAGCCTATGGGGTGAAACTCTAGTGGAGATGGGTCAAAGAAAAGTCAAAACCGTGGGAAACCCTCTAGAAGGCCAAGTATGCCCTGGACATCAACGACCAAGATCGAATTTGGTTTATAGGCACAGAGAAGGATCAACCATCTGAAATCTAGCCTAGTGCAAAAAAACCTGGATCCAGAAACACAGTTTCTTAGAAGTGAGGAATGGTAAGACAACCAGATTTTGGGAAGACGCATGGCAAAAGGAACCTAGAATGGAAAATCCAGATAGGGAGGAACTCCAACCGGAGAGGATAGCGCAAGAAGAAACTAGAATCCATCACTACTAGAAACAAGAAAATGACCACGACAGATGGAGGACCTAGGACAAACTCAAACAACAAAACAGAAACCAGATCGCAAAAATAATGAAACAAGTGGAGGAGGAAATGGGGAAAAGGAAAATTGTAGTCTCAGAGGAAGAGGACCAACTAAGATGGGGAAGGAAAAATGGAGGGGAATTCAACTTAAAATAAGTCTAGAATTACATTACAGACTAGGACCAGAAAGACCCGGCGCAACAGTGGGGAAAGATTTGGGGCAGCCCCCAGTGGCCAAAAATCAAAATGTTCAAATGGATAGTACTTCAAAACCGAATTCTAACTTGGTAAAACCTAAGGAAAAGAGGGTTCATAGGCCCATCACGATCCCACCTCTGTCAAGTTAAAGAAGAAACAACGAATCAACTCCTTGATGAATGTAATTACACAACGGATATGTGGGACTGGGCGATAGGCATCTTCTGCCAGTCCAATAGGACGATTAGTAACATCAATGCAACCATCAACAATTGGAATGAGAGTTACAACGAAAATGAAATGGTAAACCTCTACTGGAACCTCATGCCAGGGATGATCATCTAGGCAATATGGAAAGAAAGGAACTGACGCATATTTAGGAATGAAAGCCTCCCAGAAGGGAAACTCAAGGAAGCAATAATCTCATGAATCTGAGAAACAATGCAGAGCCACAACTATCAAACCGGAAGAGTACAACTCACAATTCAGGACTCTCGAATCCTGGAAACATTCCACCTAAAATACGAGCACAATAGCACACTGGTAGGGCGGCCACCACAACTCCAATTAGGAGCGCGCAACTGGACACCTCCTCCAATAGGGTTCCTCAAGTTAAACTTTGACAGGGTGGCAAAAGGAAACTCAGGAATGACAGGAATGGGAGGGGTGATCAGAGATAGCGGGGGTAACATAATCAGGTTGTAAGCTGGGAGCCTCGGTGACTCAACCAACAACGCAACAGAATTTGGAGCCCTGGAGCTCAATCTCGAAATTCTAAGACGAGAAAGGATGACCAACACTAATTTGGAAGGTGACTCCACCCTGGTCATCAACACAACGAAGATAATCCAAATAGCACTAGAGTGGGAAAGGTTTGGAAACACTGGCGCTTAGCACACTTCCTACAAAAAATCTAGGAGCATTTGCAAACAATTAACATCATGGAGTTGCGCTGGGTTCGTAGGTCGGAAAATGGCCTGACGAACAGAATTTCCAATGAGGGGGTTAGCAAGGAAGGACCAGAACTAGATACTACCTGGTCCAACATCCCACAAGGACAATTTAGAATGGACTGCACCCAACTAGCGACAAAATATTAGGACAACAACTTAAGCAAGGAAGGTCACATCGAGTAGGGCAACGGAAGGCACAACGAAAGGCCAGAAGGACCCAGGCAGGACATGACTACCCAACACCCAATTACCAATCACAATGCAAGATCAAATCATAGAATAGGCAAGGGCATGAAAACAAGATCATGTCAATAGTAAGATCTGTGGGGGAAGCCCAAGGGAAAGCATCGATGACAATCAACATGCAACTAATGACGTAAGAAAAGAAGGATTGACATAGACCTATATCTTTCCACCACGCCAAGGGATAGGTACGAGGAGTGGTTAATCAGGATATCAAGCAAGCAGGGTAAAGTTCCAGTACAAGAATAACGGTCGAGTCATTATGATCATACATATCATGACCAAAAAAAAGGATGGGAAGTTTCACCTCTACGGGTAGACCATGATTGGAAGGGTGAGCCCGCAGGAGGGGAAGTTCAATAAGATATCAAATAGTAGGAAGAGAGGCAAACTGAAGAATGAAATTGCAAAGGCTACCAAAAGACACAAGGATAAGGAAAGGAGGAACCCCCGTGTAGACAGGGACAGGTTGAGAATGTAGCAAAGGAGAAGATATAGACCAGAAGGGATGGTGTGAATGAAGCAAACGAACAAAAAAAGAAACCCCCAGGGGAAGGGAACACCGAAAAATCCTCGACGAGTTTCAAGGATGGAGTAAGCGGAAAAAGACGCAGAGGTCACCTTTCATACTCTAGTTGCGCTGAAAGGAAAGGCAACCATTACTCAGCTGGAGAAGGAAATCAATGAAAAGCGCAAGGGAAAAACCTGGGATGCTCTAGCGCAGGAATTAGACTGGGTAACTTACCCAGGAGCAACGCAGCCCAAGAAAACCCTCTACCACAAGACGGTGGAGATGGCATGGAAAACAAAGATGCTAATTGGAAAAGTGATCTCGGAGAGGGAGGACACTAGACGGGATAAAAACAAGGAACACATGAAGCTGCTGAATGAAATCTTGAGGCACCTCAACAGTCTAGAGACCACTACTAGACTGCTAACTAAGGTTGAGATGGACCAAAAAGCCAAGCTGGAACGATTGGCTACCCAATTCCACCTCTACCTATGCTAAATCCATCACATGGACATCACGCTAGCCGATGGGAAAGGAGCACCAACACATATCAGAAAGACTTGCACAATCCCCCAAAAGGAGGAGAACAAAGGCCCAACAGATGAAGGAAAGAAAAATATCATCATTCTAGATTAATTTCTAGTTATTCTATTTTCAAGTTAGTCGAGTCAGTCCTATGCCAATCTAAGATTCTTTTACTATAATTTTGTTTATCCTTTTCATGTATGTTGCGCTTATACAGGTAAAAACTGGATATGGTAGGACTAGGCTAGTTTCCTAGGGTGACAATCCAATCCTACCCCTTGCCTATTTTAGAAAACACAACTCGGGAACCCTTGGCTTGTTTCCATTTTGGCAAGCCAAGGCATCCCCCTTTTTTGTATCATTACCCCCCTTTAGTAATACAGATTCTCAAACTCACTTACAAAAAAAAAATATGGTGAAGTCTTAAAATATCATTCTTTCTATTATTTAAGGATTTAAGTTTTAATATTGCACAAGTTTGTTTTTTCTTTTTTTTGTAAAATTTAAGTTTTAATATTGCACAAGTTTAATTTTTTTTGTAAATTCTTTTTTTCAGATGCATGTGACAATCCCTCCCTACAAACGCATGCATGCACCTTGGTTTCAAGAATGGTGGGTTCTTAGCTTGTGTTATCATTGAGTTTTCGTGATTTGACATATTCAAGGATACGACTTGAGAGAAGGGATGGAATTTGACGGGAAAATTGTCGTCACGGGTCAATTTGTATGTCAAATACGACTAATTGTTTTTAATAATCATCGATTTTCTTCGTTAAAACACACAGACTGATCACTGGAGTTGGGAAAACCGTCAAATTTGACGAGTTTATTAGTTTTGAAATTCCAACCCTACTCAGGAGATTAAAACCAAATTAGTTCCTATTCTATAATAGAGAAAAGGCTTCAAAAAGCTTCCACTATTATTGTTATCATACAACTTTTCAAAAGGAAGCAGTTTATAGACGGAACATGTTTTTTCCCAAATTTGGGAAACAATCCTTCCAATCAAGGTTCAATTAGTCTCACATTTATGTTGGCATTATTATCTTATCAACATATAGGAAGTTGCCATAACCATTGGAAATAATATCCATTTCATTATTAAGTAAAGTTGAAAGGTATAAACTGTATTTTTTCTTTTCTATGCATTGCTTGGTAAATCTAAATAAAGATTGTAAGTTACTTTTATGTGACACTTTCCTATTAAGAAAGAAGCGTTGTGGGAAGGCTCAAATCTATTGCATCCTCATTTTGTAATAGTGAATACTACTTAAAGATAGATGCATATTGGAAAGCCATTTGTTATTATTTTTTCTTAGTTACTTTACAAAGCCATTTTGGGTTACTTTCCTAGTTAATTTTTCTTTTTGCTTGAACTTTGAAGTTTGCTTGAATTTTGAAGGTTTTGACATAAAAAAAAAAAAAACAATTCATTAACATAAGACAATGCATTTTTATTAATGTTTAGTTTTGTGTATTAGTATTAAATTATGCTTTCAAATGTTGTTTACATGATTTGGGCTAGTGTAGTATTTTAATAAATTAGTTTGGAAAATTATTGGGGTTTGTTAAGTATCTGAGTAGATATGAATATAAATATCAAAATAAACCCAAAATATCAACAATAATAATCCAAACCAATTCACCAAATACTGAACACAAGAAATAGAGAAAACCCTTGAGGTAGGGTAACATCATATATTAATCCTTAAGGAAAGATAACACTCCTCAAGCAATGCTTGATACATTCACAATATTCTTCACTATGTTTCATTACATTGCTTACACTTCTTTATATAGCTATCTCTATCCCCTATGACCTTCTAGAGATCCTTCTCACATTTATTACATCTAACTACCATAGTGGTCATTTATTAATATACTGGACCTAGTCCACCTTACATTGAATGACCACATTCTCATATATTAAATGACTTCCACTAATAATAAATAACCACATTCTCATTTGGTACCTCCCTACGTACCCCATATTACCTCCCTAGGTATACTACATTCCATCCCCCTTCACATGTTTCGTTCTCGAAACACGAGAATAAACCATACAATATGACCAACTAAGCAATGTAGCCAACTGGTACCAAGTACGACCATCCATTCATCCCAATGGAAGTCAAATATGATGTCCATATACTGCCTTGACACCCTGATCTTGATCTTCATTATGTTGGCGTTGCCATGGAATTAGGTCTCTAGCATGTTGTCTTTTTGTAGGGATAGTAGGCCTCCATGCACCTCTTGATCGGTTTCCTTTCTGGTTTCCTACTGGTGCATAAATGTGTTGATGCACATGTCCTTTTCTTGATGATTGTTGTTTCTCTATATGATGTGGATGGCTATATACAACAATTGTAGGAATCTGTTCTTTTTTCTTCAAATCTACAACACTTTGTTCCTTTGAGTCAATGATCTCCTTAGCTTCCTGATTATGTCCTTCCCGCAGTTTTGCTTCGTCTCCTTCTGTAGACTCTACTTTTGCTTCAACTCCAGACTTGGAAATAACTTATTTGCTAGCCTCCATGGGCCCATCTTTCTTACTAAGAGACACATCCTACAATGTGATTTTCTTTTTCTTGGACCACAACTTCTAAACTTCTTTTTCACATTAATATTAATGGTACCCATTGATTCTATCCAAGGATATTTCAAAACAATATCCAAATCATCCATAACTATAGCATGAAAATATGAATGCAACACATATTTATCCATAGTGATCTTCAAATATTTAAAAAATTGAAGATGTTTATCAACAACCTCTGTGTTGTGAATATTCTTTGCAAGAATTTGCAATCTATTAACCAACTGAACATTGATAAAATTTTGCTAGCAACTAGGGTTAATAGAAACAATGACATTTTCTTTATGAATACAACCATGAACCTGTAATATAGATTTGTCACATGAAAATAAACTCTTGATGCTCTCTGTATCCTTATTTTTTCCATGAGACCACCTATCTAACATTATTTTTTCAAAATCTCCATTGGAGAGTGTCATCATCTCCTTATAATCAAGCGATTTCTACCAAATGGCAACATCACCTTATAATTTGAGAGCTACCCAATGGGGACAATTCTGTTCCCATGATGACTTTGTTTATTTAATGAATTATTCAATAATAGGACATCACAGTTCCCTATAAAATACATCTTTCTATGAAAAACCCCAAAAATAAAACAAGGGTTTAAAAATAAATTACTGCAAAAAAATGCGGTTATTTCCATAAAAACCCTAAAAACTGTTGAATTTAAAATGCTCATAACTTTACTTCCCAGACTCTGTTTCGACCTATTTTGTTTTTCAAATTGAGTATTTTTCCGAGAGGAATTCAAATATCCAATGTATTTGGCCAAATTATACAAAGAAAGTTTCATATCTGAACCTGAAGTGTGTCTCCCTCTTTTTTCCCTATAAACAATCTGCAAAAAGAGAAAAACAATATTCCCTTCTTTGGCCAAGGAAAGTGTTTTGATACCAATTGTTAAGTACCTTATTAGATATGAATATAAATCTCAAAATAAATCCAAAATATCAACAAGAATAATCCAAACCATTCACCAAATACTGAACACAAGAAATAGAGAAAACCTTTGAGGTAGGGTAACACCATATATTAATCCTTAAGGAAGGATAACACTCAAGAAATGTTTGATACATTCAAAATATTCTTAAATGTTTTTCATTACATTGATTACACTTATTTATATAGCTATATTTATCCCCTAGGACCTTCTAGAGAGCTTCTCACATTTATTACATCTAACTACCATAGTGGTCCTTTATTAATATAGTGGATCTAGTCCACCTTACATTGAATGACCACATTCTCATATATTAAATGACTTCCACTCATAATACATAACCACATTCCCATTGGGTACCTCCCTAGGTACACCATATTACCTCCCTAGATATACTACAGGGTTAGTTTAGTAGTGAACTAAGAATGGACTTGTATGTAGTACTTACTCAATTTTTGTTCTAATCTTAGTTAGTACATAAATTTTCACATGCAAAACCTCTAGTGCATGTGCTTTTGTAAATGAGACTGATATAAAGTGCTACTCAGATGACCACTTCATCATTTTCCAAAAAAAAGTGTAGTAATTATGTCAAGATAGTAGGGTCTAATATGGTTGTATCTGTGAGAGATGTGGAGTTGTCTTTTCAAGGATTAGGCCAGAAGTTGTATCTTTGTCATATCCTTGAATATCGTTATGTTATTTATCTAAAAGGTAAATGATATGTGGTAGCAGAGGCTAATTTAAATCCTCCTTTGTTATCAACCACATTTTCTACATTCATGGAGGAAAACACCCATGACATCGATTAATGTTAGAATGTCTTCATGGCATGTGTAAAATGAATATCCATCAAAGGAGGAACATTCCACTCTTTTAGCACAATTTTTTAGGGCATCCCCTCTTAGAGAGGTTGTTATAATAATCATTGACCACTTTTGCAAATATCCACATGAAAATTCCACATTGCAAAGAGTTTGGAAATACTATTTTTGACTTATTGGCATTATGACGGCCAAAAAGGGTGAAATTCTTCCCTAGGGGAAACACAAAGTTTTCTATAAGCTTGGGCCAGTTCTTTGATAATTTACCTATTTGAATGTAAGATATTTTTACTATTGGGAACAAGTTATCAGATAAAGTTTCCTATAATCTTGAGTCGGTTCTTTCACAATTTATGATAGCCAAAAAGGTCTCTCTTCATAAGAGATCATGCACTAAGTACAACGTTCTAAGCAAGAAATGTTACCAGGGATGGATTACAATGTAGTGTATCATATCAGAGTCTAGTAAAAATAGTCATCCAACAAGCACAAGATGAATGCCAGTCATTCCTGCCTTGGTTCCCCATGCGGATTTCAAATATAAATAATGAAAAAAAAGTCCTCAATTCAGCTCAAACAAGAAATGTAAGCAACATGAATAAATATTTAAAATCTAATATGAAACTCATGCATGCAGTCCTTGAAGCAACTATTGAATTATGTGGCATATTGAATCCTCATGTCACTGAACAAAGTATATATATATATATATATATATATATATTACTACCATTTTAATGATTGTATGTAACCCCATCAAATCTTTTTTATAATGGGTTTCTCAGAGTGATACCCAACTAGATCATACCATTACTCTCTTCATAACAAGAATTTGTAGAGCAAACCAAATAATTGTATTTAGTGAGAAAGCATTTGCAATAATCTAAAGGGATAATCTAATTAAATAATGGGGCAATGATGACCCCTTAAAACACCAAGTACTTGTATTTTATCATTCATGGAGTGAATGATGAGTTGGGTTTATGAGCACGTGTTTACACAAAATTGGTGTCCTCATATTGAAGTGAAGTTTACCTAGTTTGATTAGCTTAACCATGGCTTAACCTCAAATGTCTCTTATCATCTTAACCATGAGGTAACTGTGTAAATCGGTCTAGGTTTTTTCTATGAGACGTAACAATGAGGTAACTGTGTAAATTGGGCTAGGGTTTCACTGTGAGAGGTAACTCTGTAAAAAAAAATGAACACGTATTTGAATTTTTGACCATTTTATAGTTTTGAATAGCCAACCCATGTTGAGTAATTTCTACCCACCCCACCTTGAATGCACCTCCCCCTTCCACTAATATCTATATTAGTGCATACGATTAAAAAAAACCTCCACCCCTTAATACACCCCAATATATTGCCTTAGCATTTGACCATTTTTTAACCCCCTTTATGAACAGACATGTGTTAGGGTCCTAACCTCCCTAACCTATCAAGTAGATAGAATAATATGTTTTTGTATGTAATAAATGCCATCATTAGTAAATAAGGCCTATGTAATAATGCAATCATGTATATTGTAAGAAGACTTACCAGAAGGTTCCAACTCTAAAATATCCGTCCTTTATAATGTTCTCAAGAAGATAGAAATAGTATATATAGGGGTAGAAATCATGGAAAATATTGTCTTGTGAAATCATTTGTACTTAAGCTCTTCTATATTGCAGGTTTACTCCTCAAAGAGGAAAGAAAAATTTTCTTTCAAGATAATAAAGGTATCATCATTTGCATTTATATTGTCATTGTGCTTATTTTTTCATCTCTTTTTGTTAACTATTTTTGGTAATAATTGTTCTACTACCATGCATATTTTCTTCTAGTACCTTATAAGTGGTATCATATCTCTTTCCTCGACGTATTTTTAGAAAAAAACAAATTAGGCTAGGGAAGTGTTCTTGCATCTATAAAAGAACCACAATGATCTATCGTTCAACAGGTAAAACTGCTATTGGGGAAGAATGCACGCAGGTAATACACATGGTTTCACCTTGTTGGAAACCCTTATAACCCATGTTGGTACCCCTTCGAGTAGTAACACATCATGCAGTACTTGAACCTAGAATTTCACTCATCATACCCTCGGGTATACCGAGAGTCCTTTATATTTCTTGAAACCAGTCGTAGATTCGCCATTCGACCACCTGAATTTTATAGTGGCACCAAGAAAATCACTTAGGAAGTCTACTCTTACGTACCTGGGTAATCGGGTAGTATTGGTAAGGGTATGGTTGACCCTCCTTAGTTATATCCCTAAGATATTTGGTCGAGTATTATTGTTGGACCTTATATGTATATAAGAGAGCTATATCATAGGAAATACCTTGTCCAAAAGAACCCTAAAAACCTAAAATAGTTCTACTGAAACATAACAAAACATAAAAAATGTTTAAAATTTTCACATCCAGTGTGGGCAACCCTGCTTCCTACATCTAGGTTGTGAAATTTCTACACAATTTTCACTATTAAGAATTTGGGAATTCTATCACTCCAATATAACTCAAATTGGAGTATAAATCCATAGAAGTAAAAAAAATACAAAAGAGAAGATTAAAGTAGTCCCATTGGAACCCTTATTTTGGACCTATCCCACTTGATTCATCTCTTTGAACTTATTGCAATGGTACCCCTCTCTCATGAGCCTTTTTTTTTT
>ML777890.1:43159-60805 GCA_009831015.1 Picea engelmannii
TTTCACCATAAGGGGACCACTTTGGAGTTCATCCATTTGTGCACCTTATCAATCATGATAAGACAATAATGATTCATCTATACATTTTTCCAATAATGCATCATATACCAATGAAACCACATCGATCCATCTTCATCATGTATCAATGACAACTCATTGATCCATCTTGATCATATCAATGACAACTCATTGATCCATATTCATATATGCATTCTCATTAAGGAAAATACATATTACATTACATCAATCATCAATCAATCAATCTTTTGACATAAATCAATCACTTGATATCAATCAATCAAACCATTGGCATCAATGACAACATGATCCAGCAAGGGTAACTCATTGCATTAGCTCATCCTCATGCTCTAAAGACACTCATGTGGATGAATATTTTAAACAACCTCATATGACTATGTAATTCAACTCATGAAGTTTCCCACCAGTCCATGCCATCTATCACTACACATGGTCCTTAATGGGTGTCCTAGGAACTACTTCTCTTTTTAGGTGTTGACACATGTAATAGGGGTTAATGATGTCTCCATCATATCTTAAATTGGAAAATGGTATGATTCATGTTGGTCCTTGACCAAGTTTTGGGAGTTTCTTGGTCATGTTGACCTATTTTGGGACTTCGACGGCCTGTCAAAGGAGGAGCGTAAGAGGAAGCAGAGATCACGGGATCTCGGCCCCCTTTTAGGGTTTTTGGGAATATGTAATGAGAATGGGATGTCGGCCCATGGGTTTACCCATGTTTAGGCCTATTTTTTATGTATAAATAGAAAGATAGGCATTGTAAGAAAGGAGATAATAATACATCTATGTGATGTGAATGTATGCTAAGTACAAGTAGAGTTTGTAAGTGCTTTGTGCATGACTGTAAGAGACTTGCAGAGCTAAGTGCACGTCCTTGTAGCATATTGTGGAGAGCTTAGTGTTGTAGCGCAAGGAAGAAGGATCTAGCGAGTTGCACAGATCTTTTGTCCTATGCAGAGTAAGGTTTTTGATGGCTTTGTGCTTGTAACCGATTGACTGAAGACAATAAAGAAGAAGAGTTGGTGGACGTAGCCCCAGGGTGGGGGTGAACCACATAAACACTGTGTTATGTGCTTTGTGATTTTTCTTGATGTGTTCATATGTTATATGCTAAGTGCTCTGATATGTTTAGATAGATCTATTTATTCTTTGTGCTTATTATATGTGAGAAGGGTAGATCTGATCTAGCTAGTCATTCTTAGTTCTTGGTATGCTCATTCTGATCCATTTGTATATGCTAAGTTCTTGAATACTGTAGATTAGTGTGAATAGTGATTACATATTAAGGAACTGATGGTGCTAAGAGTTGTATTAAGTATTATAATCACAAATCTGTGTCCTAGCTAAGTTTGCAGACACCTGAGTCTTGCAACCACCCCTGCCTCTACCTATGGTGAGACTTCATCTGCTTCGCATGTGTTGCCTAAAGAGCCGGTAGTTAGGGATTTGTTGGTATGTTGTTGTACTATTGAACCCTGGGTTTGCCCCTGTGCCAACAAATGGTTTCGTTGTCAGGACCCGAAACTATGATTGTTGGGAACTGAGGAAGAAGAATCTTTGTGCAAAAGAGATGTGCCCTGGTGCACAATATTCTACTTGATTTATAAATCTTTGTGCTAAAGAAAGAAAGTCATATCTAAAAGAAAGAAGCCTGATCTGAAGAAAAGAAGATCAGGTCTGAAGGAAAGAAGAAAGATATGAAATATTGGCACTCTAAGTAAGGTAAAAGTAATAATTTATGATTAAAAGAGGTAAGATCTGCAAGCTTTGTTCTCTGATAAAGGTAAGAATAGTTAAAATTTTTAGATCTGGAAGTTTTGTTCTCTGTAGAAGTAAGATAAGCAGAAATTTTTGTTTCTAGAGTATGGATCTAGGTATGATTGATAGGATCTATCCTAGCCTAAAAACTAGGACACTAATAGATGAAATAAGGTTTGATATGAATAGATCTAATAAGACTAGTGAAAGATATGTTATACCAATGCATAGAAAGAATGTTTGGACTAACAAATGGATGCAAGATCCTAGAAATAATTTATTTCAGGTTAGCTACCATGATCCTAATGCACAGTACATAAGAGGCTAGGGATAATTTAAAAGAAAGAGAGGATTGACCCTATGTTATAGTTGCATAACTCCAGGACACCTTGCTAAGGAATGCCCTAGAAGAAGACCTAGTTGTCTTTGTTGTAAGGCTATGGACCATGAAGTTTTGGATTTCCATAGAATGATTGCTAAGATTGAAAGAATGACTCTGAACCAGGATAACCCTAAGACAGATCCAAAAAATAAGGCTATAGAAGAACCCCAGAAAGAATCAAAGAAAGTATTGTTGCAAATAAACAAAACCCTGAATGATCACTGACATGTCAGGTTATCAGAGATCTTTAAAGAAAAAGAATGCATTGAAGAAATAATAGGATACTTTGACATTGACTGTGTTCTAAATGAGGAAACACAAGTGAATATCATGACAGAAAGAACTTGGGAACCTATAGGAAGGCCTGCTATGATCCCTTCACTAGGAGGAATAGGGTTTTTCAGAGGAAAACTGGTAAGCCTGTGTGGGAGGCTCGCTCAGCTACCTATGACTATCAATGGAACTTTGACGGAAGAAGATTTTGAGATTATTCAATTTATTGAGAACCACACCCCATTTTCCATGTTAATAGGAAAACCTTGGATTGATAGAGATCAAGCCAGATGAAAAGAAGAAGAAGAAGTTTTGGAACAAAAGAAGCAAGAGTTAAAATATTTTATGACCAAAATAATCGCACGCTTGATTAGAGAACAAGAGAGCATATCGAAGATGTTTAATGATAGCAACCCATATGTCAAAGTTAAGAGAACACCAGAGAATCCACAGAATATTGAATTACCTATCCCAGACAAAGAAGAAGTATTATCCAGGAACCCTAGGGAAGAATCTCAACAATGTGAAGTGACTAAGACCATATAAGACAAGAATCAGAATGGAAAAGGAACTACCGAAATGAATCTCACTGGAAAAAAGGCTCGAAAGTTAAGAAATAAGAGGGCTAAGACTGAAAATTTACAGGAGGTTCTGGAGGAGACCTCGTAGAAAGAAAAATTGCAGAATTGGAGCTTCGTTGGGATATCAGAACAATGACACATGGCACTTCACCATGACGAATAAATATAGCCATTGGGGCAGATATATCCATTCGAATCCCACCTTGAACGGGTAGAAAAGCAATAAAGGTTAGTCATCGGACCGTTGGGTCATGCCATAACGGATCGAATAGGAGTTAATAGAGGCTCATACCTGTTGTAAGAAAATTTTTGTCGAGTTACCTATTTATCACGTTGCACCATGCACTGAGAACACTTTTTTTCTAATTGACAATTCGAGCCCATAGACTAAGCCGAGTTTATACAATGATCATTGTTCTCTCCCTCTCTATCTCATTACCGTGTCTAAGTTTTTCCCTGAACCCACGAATTGTTCACCCCGAGTGCGTATGTCGGAAGCATTGAGCGTTTTAGAGAAAGTTGTTGAGGAAGTTTTGATAAACTTGATGACTGAGAAAGTGATGTCAATGTCTGAAGGTATCCAGGATTCATCCACAAAAATAGTGCAAGTGTCCCCATCCACTGCTCACGGAGTTGGACCTTCCTGTGAAAGGAAAACTAAACACAAGGATGACTTAGTGAATGCTAAGATGATTATGAGAATTCTACCTTCCTATCTACCAATTATGAGTGGCACAATAAAATGAGATAGTGTGCCTAGAGACTTTGAATATGAAATGGTCACTGCGTACCTCCCAAAGGGGATACACGCAGTGCACGTAGACCAAGATAAGATCGCAGCATTGAAGTTCAATGACTTCAACCTTGGCGACAGGAAGGTGTAAAACATGCTCACCCCACACAAGTATATAACCAAAACCAAGGGAAAGAACTCAAACATCATACCCCAGTCATGGACCATGAACCTCGCGTAGTCCACCCTCCTCAACGTTATGAAGATCCCGCACTTCGGAAGACACCAAGAAGTGAACGCATGCATCAAGTTGCTACTTTCCTACTACCATGGTGGATATTTATGGTTGAATTGTTGTATCACAGTGGATCCGATGTTGATTAATTGGATCACGAGGCTGACCATGCAAGACCCTGACCCACAGGATTTCTATCTTGGGAAAACCATGGATCGCGCTCTTGTGAAAAAGATAAAAGACACCTATGGGGATGTCGAGAAGGGAACATGAGGCTAGAAGGTATCCTCTATCCAGAGCATCACAATGTGCCTAGCCTATCAATTGCTCACAGGAAAGTTGGTTCGCAAGAACTGACCCACCCAAGTGACTGGATTTGTAGTTGACCTCGCAGAAAAGTGTGTGGAGGGCCTACAAATGAATTGGGCAAAGTACCTTGTAAACCAGATGGAATTGGACTGTAGGGAAGCATAAGATCAAGGATATGAGTTTCACTTCAGCTAGCTGCTCATCCTAATTTCTTTCATTGCATGGGAGATGTCAGAAGGTGCGACCTTCCCAGACATCAAGCCGTTTGAACCTCTGGCCGTGAAGTTCAATACACTATGGTACTCAAACGACATCAACAAGTAGTGGCAATCAAATTCCATCTTCCACACTTATTACAACCAGTTGAAGGTGGCCATCTAGTCTGTGCCTTGTATAACCCTGAACACTCTCCACAGATTCATGCCCTTGATGAAATTCAGCACAGATCTCCATTTCATCTATATCACAACACATGTTGATGAGAATAAACAATAGCTGCATTTGGACTACAAGTTGATGGAGGATGACTTGGAAGAAATTACCAAGGAATGATCGGTGGACCTCCTTGTTCCAGCAAACCCTACGGAGATGTCTGATGTTGACAGTCCAGAAACTGCAATGGATATATCTGGACCTAGCAAGACAAAGAAGACCGAAGAGGTCCATGATTTAGATAGTGCATCCATGAACACTGCTTCTATATCAGTAGAAAAAGGAGGAGATGGCGGGCAGATAGATGGTGCATAAGTTGTACCAAAGAAAGGCAAGGTTACACCTCCTAGAGACGAGGAGGACCCCTCAAAGAAAAGGAAGGTTTCCCCTCTGAAACCTTCTTCAAGGAAGAAAATAAAAGCAACCAGAACCAAATTTGAGACCACCCTCACATTAGATGACTTTGACTTCATCGTCGCATCACTGAATGATGCTTTGCTAGAGATAGAAGAGAAGAAAGAAGCTAAGCAGGATGTAATGGACCTCAATTTCATAAATAAATTTAAAAACTTATAAGGGGCATTAGGCTCTAAATCTTTGAAACATACTCATAATAGGAGAAATCCCCCTTTTCCTACTTGTTTGATTATGAAACCTATTTTGTTCACTTCCCTTTCTTAACATGATAGACTCATCATTCATTTTTCTTCTCTCAACTTTCATTTAAGTCATACTAATATTTACAAGGAAAAATACAAGGAATATGGGTTATTCTTGGAATGAGGTGGAAGTAAAAAAAAATAGCTCTATGACTTAGGGTCCTGTAAAACATCAGCACGCAAGTCTATAATTCCAAGACTACCTATAATACCTTATAGACACATCAAGACTAATGAATTTAATTGCTTCATTGTTATGTTCAGCTATTTGGTTTCCAAAGCTAACTAAGGTTTTGATGGTCCCCTTGGTAACATCTGGTTGATAGAGAGTCTCTCTTTTCCAACACAGTCAAATTGATTTTCTAGTTAGCTGCATTCCCTAGTCCGACAATTGGTTAAGATTTACCTGATTCAAGCGAAGTCTAACTACCAGTACTAACCAAACTAGAAGTATTGAAGGGTTAATGTTTTCGATCGTAGGTTTTGAGGAGGTCTCCCTTGTCCTCGCAATAGAATTAAGTTTGTCAGGAGGTTTGACAGTCGAGAGTTAATATCAGGTCAGCCATTAAAGGAGGTGGGTGAGGAACAAGGCCGATCATGTACCCTCATCAAATCCAAACACGCCAAGTCATTCTTAACACATGGCGCCTTCTCTATTTTACTCATCGTATTCAATACACGTAGGCTCATTGTTTTTCAGGGTAACAGTGGTTTTTTATTGTCATTTTGGAGCTATTCCATCCTACCTTGGCCCTTCACTTCCCTTCTGAACTTCTCATGGCGTGTTGAGTATGGGGACAAGGTGCGCCTCCTAGAAATGACTCCTAAAGGTAAGTGACTACTTCCTTTGTTGTAATTGTTGTTTAAATGCTCTGTAAGGCCCTTCTGACTTAAATTTCCTTTTGTTTCCTTTCTATAATTTGCGTAGGTAGATTCACCTTATGTACTTACTAGCTCGAGTAATGGGTTTCTCTCTGTCCTAGCGACCACCATGCCTTGCCAGAATCATGACTCCGAAATTATTTTAGTTTAGGGTTATGTATGTGCTTAAATTTATATGTTGGTATGTGAATCCCATGGAAATTCTAGAATGCCATTTCCTATCCTTGTTGAGTGTTTGTTAGGAGATTTTACTCTCTGGTCCTCTATTTAACCAGCTATCCAATGAAATACATGCAACTGTACTTTCTCTTATTTGAAGGTCGTCCATGTAATTAGTAGTCGGTCAGATGTTTATCACCAGACTTCCATACTATGAGAATATATCCTAAGGACGATTGCGTTTATTCTATTCATGCCCATTTGCTTCTGAATCTGAACGTATTTTTCAAAAGGGAAAGCATGACTAGGACTCTCGGCTCTGTAATATCTCCGCATTCATAAGGATGCGAGATAGATTTAATGTTATGGTTTGAAGGCCAAAACATCCCATCTTTACATTTTATATTTGAGTTAAATTATGGTTTATGCTTGTCGTGTGACCTATATATATATACTCAACATTCGAATAATCAGTTGTTGTGAAATTTACTATGGTTATTTACTGGTCCTTAAAGCTAATGGTGGGTCTCTCTGGTTTTTGTGAGGGTACCCACCAAGATCTTGGGCCCCTTCTCCCTTCTCGGTCTGGAAGGCATGTGGTTTGTTGCAACGGTGAAGGGTTTAGAGCTCCTCCAACTACAGATAAGAAATTACTCAGACTATTCTTTCTTATTGCTAACTGAATACTCTTATCAAGATTTTAATTATTCTCTTTTTCAATATATAGGATTTTAAATCGTACGAAGCTGTGAAGTAAAACTCTTGTCACTGACGTAAGAGGTATTCGGGTTTCGTTCTGCCTTTTCTAAGAAGTTAGGCATTCCGGGTAGAATAAGGTTTAACCTTTTATGGTAGATTTCATTCGTTTCCACTGTTTATTATCTCTGTAAAGAAATTACTTTCATGGTCTGATACGAGAGATAACTGTAAAACTAAAGCCCTGACAGAGAGGCTTCATTGGGTTTTCTTTTACTGACCCCTATCTTGCCATTTTGGAATGGAAGATACGATCTAGATTCTCTTGTTATAATGGAATTAAAGATATTATGAATAATATGGTGTTTATATTCTTTATTCCTGTAACTTTATTTTTAAATCTTTAGCATCGTGTGTTCTTGACAACTAAGAGTATTGGGTATGTAACCCCTTTGCGTTTACAGAGATAATAGTCAATATGAGCTTGCAATTAATTAGGCAGGTCACTTATTACATTTCGAGATGTATTCAAATATGTTCCTAACTTAATTTACTTTTGTATATACGAATTACCTGAAGTTATACTGCTTCGGTTCACAAAGGGATTTACCGGATCTATGCATTAAGTAATTATACAGGCTTGGGTTTACAAAAAAAAAGGGATTGAGAATCCCCATTTCTGTTAACTATATATGGATTATTTCTTTATACATTTAACATCATATATAAATTTGTTGGCTATTCTTTGGTTCTTCTGGGGGGTATTGTACAACTATTAGATTTCTCATCTACCATTCTTGCAATATGCACAACCCTTTATAAAGTTACAATATTCTTCTGTGCAATCTGCGATAATGCTTGAAAAGAAGGAAAAAGGAAATGTATAATCAAATTGTTTCCATAAAGTTTCTACCATTTCGTAAATGTTCCTTTATCGTAATTGAATGTCTGTTGGAATGATTACTTATAGAGTGTAGGATAGGTCTGTACATGTATATATATACACTTATGATTTATGTTATCAACATTGAGTCTGAATTCTCCTTCTATCATGTCCACACTGATTGCCAACTAAGAAAATAGATATAATTATATATACGTATCCATAAGAAATACAAACAGGTATATATATATATATATATATACAGTAGTAATTCTAGTCTATAGAATAAATTCTAGAATTGGCCGCACGTAATATTCATGAAGAAAAACAAGGAAGGGAAAAAGAACTACAGTATTCATTATGTACTTTAAGTGGGAAAAAATACTTAGTATTAAATCTAGTGACATTCGGTTAGTTTTTATGCTTCACAAGAGCGAACAGAATTCATCCATAATAATATTCCAACCTAAATGACAGATACATTCCAATAACTCAATTTAGTCATTTCAAACAGACAAGGGAGTAGAATACATATCTGTGTCAATTCGTGGGAAGACAAAAGGAACAACCACGTTCCTCCCAACTGTAGGACAGGGTAGCCAAATCACTTGCCCAATCCACCCCCTAGCCTAACCATGAATCCATGAGGGTGAACTTGGAAACTTCTCCTCAGCAATGTCCTTCAACTCGAGCAGATTCCTCTTGCCTCACACTCAACCGTAGTGTTCATAACAACAAGAAAATCCATATTCACTTTCCCCAGCATACTAGACAACGTCTTGTCTCCTCACATATGCTATATAGTAAAACAATCTTTTTTTCCTAGGTCTTTCTTCCCCCTTTAGAACTTTCGCAGCTTTCTAAATCCCTAATTTTCAGGGGCTGTCAGTGGCCAAATATATGATTTTCCACTTGTAACAATCAGCCCAAAGGTAGTTCCAACATGTTCCCCACTCATGGAGTCATGGTCAGCTGATTTTAACATGGTTGTTCCATTTGTCCTCCTGCAATTAATATAAAATATCATGTTCTCATACAAGTGTCATAATTAAATAGTTAGTTGGGTCAAATCAGATCAGTGCCCAACAGTCATAATAATTAATTAAAATTATCAAATTTGAAATTTGGAATTGCCATAAATGGCAAAAAATTTCTAAATTCGAATTTACTAAAAACAAAATAATTTTCCTACAATTTTTTTAAATTTCAAAAATACTTTATTTTTGGGGATATCACATCCTTTCCCCCTTCAATAAAACACTTTCCTCAGTGTTCGTTCTTTTCTTGGAACAGGATTGGATGATATTTTTGCAAATCTCCCTCCAACTCCCAAGTGGCCTCCTCAGGACTAAAGTGCTTCCATTGCACCTTTACCTGAGCGACGACTCTGTTCCGAAGTGTTGTTTTTCTCTGGTCTAGAATACGCAGGGGTTCCACCTGGAACTCACCTTCGGGTTCCACCTGCACCAAGTTCCAATCAATCATATGAGTAGGGTCATGAACATATTTTTTCAACAAAGAAACATGAAATACATTATGAATTCTTAGATTAGCTAGAAGTGCAAGTTGGTATCCTACGAGTCCAATTCGAGCTAGTATATCGAAGGGCCCACAAAACCTGGGTGCCAGCTTGGCATAGTTCCCTAACTTCAATGAACTTTTATGGGCTTTGACCTTCAAATAAACATGGTCTCCCACTTGAAATTCCAAGTGTCTTCTTTTCTGATCTGCATAGCTCTTATGTCTGTCCTGTGCTTCTTTTAAGTTTTGTTGTACCTTCTTTACCATGTCCTCCATTTCTTAGAGAATCTCTGGTCAACCCATGAGTCTGTTAGCTGGGTTATCCTAGCTAATTGGATTTATACACTTTCTATCGTATAGTACCTCTAAAGGGCTTAACTTAGCCGAAGTTTGGTACCCATTGTTATATGAAAATTCTACCAAGTGTAGATATTCTTTCCACTTGTTCGGTTTTGTTCTTACGTACATGCAGATCATATCCTCTACGATTTGGTTTGTCCTTTCGGTCTGTCCATCAATTTGTGGATGATAACTCGTACTGAAATTCAAATTAGTATTTATCCTTGTAAACAATTCCTTCCAAAAGGCGTATGTGAATTTTGTGTCTCTATCTGAAATCACCATTTTTGGAATACCATGTAGTCTAAAAATTTATTTCATAAATATTTCAGCAATGTTTATAGATTTAAAAGTAGACTTTACAAGAATAAAGTGTGCAGACTTACTAATTTTATCGATTACCACCATGATGGAATCATTTTGTTTCTGAGTTTTAGGTAAACCTGTTATAAATTCCAACGATATGGTCTCCCATTTCCATTTTGGTACTGGTAATGGTTGTAACAGGATGGTTGGATGCTGGTGTTCAACCTTAACATGCTAACAATCTTGGCACCTAGCCAAGTATTCTACTATTTTTCCCTTCATATTAGGCCAGAAAAATAGTTTTCTAAGTGTTGTTATTGTTTTTTGGTATCCTAGATGGATAGAATACGGTTTCTTATGCACTTTGTCCAAGACTATTAACTTTAAATTTGTTGAATCTGGTATGTAAAGTCTGTTTTTAAACTGTAATAGTCCCTTCTTTTTTATACTTAGATCTGGTTTATCTGAGTTTGCGGTGTTGTTTTGTAACTCTGCCATTATCTTAGTGTAATTTATGTCATTAATACCTGTCATCCTTATTCTTTGTTCCAGGTCACTTTCTTCCTTGTTAATATTTATTTCAAATAACCCATGGACTCTTCTGCTTAAAGCGTCTGGTACCTTATTTTCCTTACCCTTGATATGTCTAACTTCGAAGTCAAATTCCCTCAAGAAGGCTAGCCATATTGCTTGCCTTGCATTAATATCTGGTTGGCTAAACAGATATTTCACGCTGCTATTATCCATCAATAGTAGAAATTTTATGCCCATTAAGTAATGTCGCCACATTTTTAAGGTGTGTATTACCGCTGCTAATTCTAAGTCACAAGTGACATAATTTCACTCATGTTCTTTTAATTTCTAGGACTCATAAAAAATCATGTGTCCTTCCTAATTTAGGACACCACCTAGTCCTTCTTTACTTGCATCAACACATATGGTGAAGTCTTTATCTGGGTCTGCTACCTTCAATATGGGTGTAGTTGTCAATAATTCCTTTAGCTTGTTAAAACTGTCTTGACACTTCAATGACCAGTTAAACTTGGTCCCTTTATTTTGTAATGACGTGATGGGGTAGGCTATATTGGAGAACCCCTCTATAAATCTACAATAATATCCGGTGATTCCCATGAATGACCGGATGTCTGTTACATCCTTAGGTACCGGCCATTCTATGATGGCTTTTATTTTCTCAGGGTCTACGACAATGCCTTCTGCTGAAATTACATGTCCTAGATATTGTTTTTTCTTTTGATAAAAGTCACACTTATCAAACTTGGCGTACAGTTTGTGCTTCCTCAATGCTTGAAGAACTATTCTTAAGTGTTCTTCATGTTCTTCCTCTATTTTAGAGTAGACCAAAATATCGTCGATAAATACTAGTACAAATTTGTCTAAGTATTGACTGAAAATATTGTTCATCAGGCACATAAACGTGGTTGGTGCGTTAGTGAGTCCGAAAGGTATGACTACGAATTCGTAGTGTCGATATCTTGTTCGAAAAGCTATTTTTCTTATATCCTCATCCTTTATCCTCACTTGATGATAACTGGATCGTAAATCCAATTTCAAAAAGATCTTGGCCCCACCTACTTGATAAAACAGGTCATTTATCCTAGGTAAGGGGTACTTGTTCTTGATAGTCATTTTATTCAATTGTCTATAATCAATACAAAGTCTTAGAGTATCGTCTTTCTTTTTCACAAAGAGGATTGGTGCCCCCCATGGTGAAACACTTGGTTTGATATACTCTTTGTCTAATAATTCCTGTAATTGTATTTTTAATTCTGTCAATTTTGGTAGACTCATTCGGTAAGATGCTTTTGAGATAGGGGTTGAACCAGGTAGTAGGTCTATGGAGAAGTCTATTTCCCTTCTCGGAGGCAATTCTGGTATCTCATCCACAAGTGTGTCTCTAAATTCACGTAGGACAACAAAGTCTTCTAACTTTGGCTTATCTTCTTTTTCTAACAGATTCATTACTTGGATGGCATAAACTTGACATCCCTTCCTCATACATTTCTTGAGTTGCTTCGCTAAAACTTGTCTAATTGATACAGGTTTTGGTATAACTTGGGTTGTTTTGGTAGTGCCAAAATATTCTTTATAGTTAAGTATCTTTGTATAACAATCTAGTATTGATTTGTGTTGTTCCAACCAATCTATCCCGATAATCATATCGTAAGATCCTAGTGGTAGGATGTTCAGATTTGTTCTTATATTTTGACCATTTAAGTTGAACTCAAAATTAGAAATAAAGTCAACTTCTTTCCTTTTAGTTCTTGTTGCTAGTTGTACTAGCCATGATTTTTCATGCTTCAGTTTCTTAAGTTTATTTGACTCTACTACATCAGGAGCAATATAACTTAGCGTAGCTCTAAGGTCAATTAAAAAAGAAATTTGAGTGTTTTTTATTGTACCTTCGATTTCTACCATAGAGGACTGGTGGTGAGCTTATCAAGCATCTATGGCTGCATTTATCCGATGCAGGATTCTGCCCACGTCACCCACCCTCGAGGCCTCTTGCAAATTATGAACAACAATTATGTTTGCTTGAATTAAACGTGGACAGTTCCTCCCAAGATAAGGTTCTCCACATTCCCATCACTTTAATGGATTGCTAAGACTATCCCCAAGCTTCTTCGTTCCCATATTTAATGGTTTATCGTTTCCTTGCGTATTCATATGGTTGGAGTGAAAATCTTTTCTCGGAAAGCATTTTGCTGCATTTCGATATGGAGTTGGTTGGTATCCTTTCTTCCGCTGATTCATTCAATCATGTTTCTTATCCTTCTAAGCTTTAGGAAACTTTGCCCACTGTTTTTACTAGTCGTAGCACATTCATGCTTTCCTAAATACTTCACCCAAGGATTTTGGGTTGTCAAACTCAATTTTTTCCCTGTAGGACTGTGGTAAACAACTTAAGAATCGTTGGATTTTTACCTTATCCTCCCGGATGTACAGTACGAACTTTAGTAGTTCCAGAAATTTATTTATAAGGTCCTCCATCGTCATCTGTCCAAGTCGTAACTCATAAAATTCTTTCGTTTTCCTTTCATAATAGCTTTCATAAAGGTATTGTTTCTTGAAATACTTCTTAAAGTTAGACCATTCCAACTATTTCTCCTTTAGGCCCTTGGCCAATTTCAGGTCTTGCCACCAAATGTTGGCCTTCCCTTTCAGATTGTAGATGGCCATTATGACCTTCATATTGCTGGAATAGTTGTAGATCTGGAAGTATTTTTTTGATGTCCAACAACCATGCCTCATCTTCTTCTCTTGTCCTAGATTCTCCATCAAAGGTAGTTGGTTTAATCTTTTTAAATTCTCCTTCAAGATGGTCTACTTCTTTTCTTTTTCTATCTATTTTAGTTTTGTCCTCAGCTAAAGGTGTACCTTGGAGGCCCTTTTGCTAACCTCTTCGTCATGGTTATCATCTTTTTGGATTTTCTTGGTCACTATACTACGTAGCAGGACTTCATTTATCTCTTGTTGTTCATGTTGTTCCTTCTTTAATTTCTCGTTGCCGGCTTTGAAAACCTATAGTTCAACAATGAGATTCCTCATTGTTTCCAGTGCTTCTGTGGGTGAAATTTCATCATTGTTTTGTCTCTGGTTTTCAAGAAGTCTTTGTTCAAGATTTTCATCGATTCTGATTGCCCCGTCATCCTGTGCTTCCATGATTAACACAAAACATAAAAAGTTTTATGTTTGTAACAATGAAGGTTTATTAGTTTTGCATAAGTAAACATATATTTCAAAAATTTAATGTGGCCCTTTTCAAGACCCAATGTTGTAAACTTTTCTCTGATACCATATGTAATGGACCTCAATTTCATAAAAAAAAAAAAAAAATCTTATAAGGGGAATTAGGCTCTAAATCTTTGAAACAGACTCATAATAGGAGAAATCCTGCTTTTCCTACTTGTTTGATTCTGAAACCTATTGTGTTCACTTCCCTTTATTAAAATGAAAGACTCGTCATTTAGTGTTCTCCTCTCAACTTTAATTTAAGTCATACTAATATTTACAATGAAAAATACAAGTTATATTAACCTTAACAAGGAATATGGGTTATTCTTGGAATGAGGTGGAAGTAAAAAAAAAATAGCTTTATGACTTAGGGTCCTGTAAAACATTAGTGCACAATTTTATAATTCCAAGACTACCTATAATACCTTATACACACATCAAGACTAACAAATTTAATTTCTTCATTGTTATGTTCATCTATTTGGTTTCCAAAGGTAACTAAGGTTTCGATGGTCCCCTTGGTAACATCTGGTTGACTGAGAGTCTCTCTTTTCCAACACAGTCAAATTAATTTTCTAGTTAGGCGCATTCCCTAGTCTGACAATTGGTTAAGCTTTACTTCATTCAAGCGAAGTCTAACTACCGGTACTAACTAGACTAGAAGTATTGAAGGGTTAATGTTTTTTATCATAGGTTTCGAGGAGGCATCCCTTGTCCTACCAAAATAATTAAGGTTGTCAGGAGGTTTGATAGTCAAGAGTTAATATCAGGTCGGCCATTAAAGGAGGTGGGTGAGGGATGAGACCGATCCTGTACCCTCAT
The DNA here is from genome assembly GCA_009831015.1 of Picea engelmannii. Classification (NCBI taxonomy): domain Eukaryota; kingdom Viridiplantae; phylum Streptophyta; class Pinopsida; order Pinales; family Pinaceae; genus Picea; species Picea engelmannii. Next base: position 57,922 of record ML777890.1, read on the forward strand.
CAAATCCAAACAAACCAATTCATTCTTAACACATGGCACATTCTCTGTTGTACTCGTCGTATTCAATACACATGGGCTCATTGTTTTCAGGGTAACAGTGGTTGTTTATTGTCATTTTGGAGCTAGTTTGTCCCACCTTGGCCCTGAACTTCCCTTCTGGACTTATCATGGCATGTTGAGTATGGGGACAAGGTGTGCCTCCTAGAACTGCCCCTCCTAAAGGTAAGTGACTACTTCCTTTCCTGTAATTGTTGTTTAAATGCTTTGTAAGGCCCTTCTGACTTAAAGTTCCTTTTGTTTCCTTTCTATGATTCGCATAGGTAGCATTTCATTATTAATTTATTCTTTTAGTCACCTTATGTACTCCCTAGTTTGAGTAATGGGTTTCTCTTTGTCCTAGTGACCACCATGCCTCGTCAGAATCATGACTCTAAAGTTATTTTAGTTTAGGGTTTTGTATGTGCTTAAATTTCTATGCTGGTATGTTAATCCCATGGAAAGTCTGGAATGCCATTTCTTGTCCTCATTAGATGTATGTTAGGAGATTTTACTCTGGTCCTCTGTTTACCTAGTTATCCAATGAAAGACACGCAATTGTACTTTCTCTTATTTGAAGGCTGTCCATGTAATTAGTAGTCAGTCAGATCTTTATCACCAGACTTCCATACTACAAGAATATATCCTAAGGATGATTGTGTTTATTCTGTTCGCGCCCATTTGCTTATGAATCTAAACGTATTTTTCAAAAGGGAAAGCACACCTAGGACTCTCAGCTATGTAATATCTCTGCATTCACAAGGATGTGAGATAGATTTAATGTTATGGTTTGAAGGTCAAAACATCCCATCTTTACATTTTATATTAGAGTTAAATGATGGTTTATGCATGTCGTGTGACCAAAAACAATATATATTCATCATTCAAATAATCAATCGTTGTGAAATTTGTTGTGGTTATTTACTAGTCCTTAAAGCTAATGGTGGGTCTCTCTGGTTTTTGCAAGGGTAACCACCAGGAAGATATTGGGCCCCTTCTCCCTTCTCGGTCTAGAAGGCACGTGGTTTGTTGCAACGGTGAAGGGTTTAGAGATCCTCCAACTACAGATAAGTAATTACTCAAAGTATTGTTTCTTTTTGCTAACTTAATCCTCTTATCAAGATTTTAATGATTCTTTTTTGCAATGTACAGGGTTTTGAATTGTACGAAGTCGTGAAGTACAACTCCCTTCATCGACGTAAGAGCTATTTGGGTTCCGTTCTGCCTTTTCTAAGAAGTTAGGCATTCTGAATAGAAGAAGGTTTAACCTTTTGTGGTAGAGTTCATTCATTTCCACTGTTTATTATCTCTATAAAGAAATTACTTTCATGGTCTGATACGAGAGCTAACTCTAAAACTAAAGGCCTAACTGAGAGCCTTCGTCGGGTTTTCTTTTACCGACCCCTATCTCGCCATTTTGGAATGGAAGATACGGTCTAGATTCTCTTGTTATAATGGAATTAAGGATATTATGAATAATATGTTGTTTATATTCTTTATTCTTGTAACTTTATTTTTAAATCTTTAGCATCGTGTGTCTTCCGAAACTAAGAGTATTGAGCATGTAACCCTTTTGCATTTACAGAGGTAATAGTCAGTCTGAGCTTGCAATTAGTTAGGCAGGTCACTTATTACATTTCGAGATGTATTCAAATCTATTCCTAACTTAATTTACTTTTGTATATACAAATTACCTGAAGTTATACTGCTTCCATTCACAAAAGGATTTACCGGATCTATGCATTAAGTAATTATACATGCTTGGGTTTACAAAAAAAAAGGGATTCAGAATCCCTGTTTGTATTAACTATATCTGGATTATTTATTTATACATTTGACATTGTATATAAATCTGTTGGCTATTCTTTGGTTCTTCTGGGGGGTATTGTATAACTATTAGGTTTCTCATCTACCATTCTTGCAATATGCACAACCCTTTATAAAGTTACAATATTCTTATGTGCAATCTGGGATAATGCTTGAAAAGAAGGAAAAAGGAAATGTATAATCAAATTGTTTCCATAAAGTTTCTACCATTTCGTAAATGTTCCTTTATCGTAATTGAATGTCTGCTGAAATGATTACTTACAGAGTGTAGTGTCAGGCTACTAAATGGAAGATTTGAATGACCTGAAACACTAAATTGTCAAACCAGGGTTGGTAAACTTTGAGCTGCTACACTGTATGTGCGGGTAAGGCTCTAATAGCTATCTGAATGCTATCCTTAGCAGAACACACAAACTTATTCTGAGAACTTGAATCCTAATGATTATCTTGAAGCTTAGCATTTCCTATTTAAGTCATTAATAGAAAACAGTCCTATGTTTAAATGTTGGTACTTCTATTTCCATGCAGAAGTATGATTTCACAAGATTATTCCACCACAACTTTTAATCATCTATCATCACCATTTTGATTCAAGCCATGACAAAAAGAGTATTTTCGGAAATGCATTTAATCTGGTCATCAAAATCAATCTAAATTTGTCTATAGGAAAACAGAGCAATAACCTACTTACTGGTACCAGAAGCTTCCTTTGATTTAACTGTAATCTAGCTATTCTAATTAAGCAGGGTAACTAACTATCTAGCAAAGCAAAGTTCATTCAATCTCTAAGTGATGTGTGGATTGAAAACTAGGAGCCAAACAAACCACGTTCATACTCCAAACCCTATAGGAATCAAACGTGCATTCAATACTCATCAACGCAAGAGATATCAGTGGGCTGGAACGATTCTGTTGAAGAATAAATAAACACAATTTTGAACGAGTTACTTCTGAAACTTTAACTATCATGTAAGCAAACACTAACACACTGAAATGACTAAATCTATGACAGGATAAAGCA
>ML777890.1:117208-127905 GCA_009831015.1 Picea engelmannii
TCTTGAACGACGGGGGTTCTGTGGGTCCCCTATGATGTTGGACTAGTTGAGTGGATGTGTGCAAAATGTGATGAGAGAAAAATAAACAAGAGCCTTTGTTGAAAATTTTGAACTTTACACAATATATATATCTAGATCAAAATGTAATCAGAAGTGCATCATACATAAAGTGTTTTGAAAAATAAGCATATATGTGGATAAGTGAGTTTTTTCCAGATGGGGAATCAAAGAAAACAAATGCTCATGTCCTAAAAGACATAACATCCTTCCTCTCAAATAGCATTGAACCTTCCAATAGTTCTCAAGAGTGGGGTCTGAAGTCACTGGAAGATACACTAGTGAAGGATTAAATAATCAGTTATAATGAGGGGTAAAGGGGGCATATCTCGAAAGAGTTGGCGATATTTCCCACTAGCCACACAAAAGCCGATCAAAGTGCAATTGAAGCCCGCAATTGCCACCTGGGTAGATGTCCTAAAATTTGGTCACTAGGTACCTCGGTCAAAGTGTAGCATTTAGATTTTTGGCCTAAGAAATGGGTCACGGGCTGGATCCCATCCAAGAGGTGGGTGCCTCAAGGGGGGACACACAGAACAACCAGACCTTGGTCTTCAACCCTTCACGGGTATCTCCCTACCTTATGGTGTTAGGAACACTTGACTTGGAGGATTTTCAGCTCCCTATTTGACAACTTCTATGGTTTTAACAATGTGAGAACTAGATAACGGGGAGTTATTTGGATGCCTATCCCCGAAATCCTACCTAGACTAAAAAATTTCTTTTGGCACCTTCTGTGGAGGAAAACTTAGTGAGTTTTTATAAAAAATTTAGATGTAGTGGTTTGAGAGGTTGGGGGCGTGAACCAACCTCATTGAATTTAAATGGGAGTGTATAGTTCCGTCAAGAAAAGGGTGGGGTGTTTTGGAATCCCTTTGGAGGAAACTTACTTTGACCTCCACATTTCAAGAAGAAACTATGTGAGTGATAAGTGAATTTTGTGTGTGAATGAGTGAAAGTGTACCAATGTTTTAATAAATTAGGTGTCACCTTGTTGCATGTGGACTTCGCTTGGTCCTTACAAGTGTTGATTACCTAATTAACTAAGTGCCTTTGGTACAACCTTGTGTAATTCAAAAGTCCCTAGGAAGATAGCATGTGGACATGTGGGTCCGTTACTATTCCTTTAACTCCCTGTTGTGATGTAATCTAAGATCTTTGAAACTATCCTAGATTGTGATCATGTGGGCATGTATGGGCCCATTACAAAACCTTTAAACTTCCCTAATGATTTAATCTAAGAAAGTAAATTTCAACACTATCTTGTCTTTGTGGCATGTGGGCATGTATGGGCCCGTTACAATTTTAAGATGTGTTTGAAAAATAAACTAAGAGGATTCCCAAGAAGGGTTGTTGTCCTCTCCTAAAGGTTTTAATCTTCTTAAGGGAGATGAAATTGTCCTACAATCTTTTTATGATTCTCAAGGTCGCTTGGAGGCACGAGAGAAGAGCATACTAAGCGATCGTTATCCAACTTCTAGTCCCAATGAAAGTTATATGTGATTGCAAATGATTTTCGACTTATATTTTTAGTCAAAAAAAGCCATCCATGTGGCAAAATGAAAGAAAAAAGAGGAAATATTGATTTTAACCCCCTAAGTGCCTATATGTTTTGACTAATCCCTTTATATGAAGAGGGGACTAAGTGTGGTGCAGCTTAAAACATGCTTGAAATCACTTTTAAGAAGGCTAAGGGCCTTCCCCAAATCTCAAAAAACTTACAATGTATAATTTTAGCACACGTGCGCAGGTCTCAGTGGAGACAGTATCGCACTGAGCACATGTCACAGACTGAAACCAGCCAATGGGCACAGGTGCACAGAACATAACTGTGACTTAGGCGCATATGCACATGATTCATGTCTGTGGGCCAAAAAACTCGCGCATAGGTGACACACGGCCGTGAATGAAAATTCTGGATGGAATTCTCTCAATTCAACTTGGAATTGGATGTTTAGCATGTCGGCTTAGGTCGGTTAATGCACCTGCAAGTTAACTAAACCAAAAGAAGAGCTAGAAAAACCCAAATGGGGTAGGAAATTGATACCTTTCCCGAGTGGAGTTGTCAATTTGTTGTGCCTCTTTCGTCACCTTAGTGAGAAAAATAGAGGTGCTTGCAAGCTTAGTTGGGTTTGCTAAGCAGGACAACTATAAAGAAAATGGTTAGAGAAAGAAATATAAAAGAACAACTAAGAATTAAACTAAGAAATAAAGAAACAACTAAATTAATGAGCATAGGGACATAAGGACAAAAGAAACAATGATACCCATGTCACCAATGATAAGGCTAATATTAGTGAAAGAAAAACCAACAAGAAAGAGGACTATGAGTCCCTTCTTCCTCCAAGGGAGGGATCTTGGACCCCCACAAATAAGCTCTTCTTACAACTTTGAAAATGAAAAATGGTGAAAGAATTCTTTTCTAATCCACTCAAGGGGTGAGATGGATTTCCCAATGCAATGATGCTAGTATACTCTTGATGGGAATAGAGGATTCCTCAAGAGAATAGTGGCAGCATAACTTTGCTATGAATTCCTTGAAAAATGAAGTGCATCCATGGCCTTTTTATAGCATTCCTTTGAGGTATTGTCCAACTAGTTTGTAGTGTGTAAAGAGGCTAATTAGGGCATTTCTAGGCCTTTGACCAGCCACCCAGTCGAATCTAGTCCAAATTTGAGAGTCAAATCAACTTGGAAGTTGAACCAGAAGTGGCTGGGAGGCCGACCACTCTCATAAATGCGGCGTTTCTTAGGTGTGCAGATTTTTGCGATAACAATCACGCATCATGTGCATGTGCGTGATTCTTGCATTTTTGTTTCGTGCATGTGTGTGCACACCCTGTGTATTCATAGAGCCCTTTAATTTTGTCACTATTTGTATAGTTTTTACCCTTTGGAAATGCTTTTGTGGTAATTTTGGTCCATGGGTGACCTCATAACTGTTAGACGATGTTGAATTCTTGTAACCATTTGTGGACGAAATTTCAGTGATAACATCTCGTATTTTTTTTTATTTTATTTTGTACTTTTTGTGTGTGTGGTTAAACATGGATGACAAGCTTTTCTTTCTATTGCCCAACACTTCGATTTAAGGCTACTTTGTTCGCTTCTTACATTTTACATGAAATAATAATTTGTGATAGGCCATACTTATGTGGCACCCGCCCTGTACATAAGAAAGAAATAGGAGGACCCATCCTTCTTTCATTCTTTTGGGTCTCGTAAATAGAATGAATAATGACTCTATTTGAACAAGGAAACTCAGGTGTTGATGTCATGTTCCTATTCAATATTCTTCATATATTACAGCTTCTTCTATTTGATAATATCCATGCATATAAAAAAAATTATGTCATATGTATATATATTATTTTTTCCTTTCTATTGCTTATGGGTTTCAACGAAATTTGTGAATTGAACAACATCCTGCAAATTGGAAGATGCTTTACATTTGGACTAGAAATAATATGTTAATATATTTTAATATGAATACTATTGGAATATATATAAACACATTCTCTTTACATTTTCCTTGTTTTCTTTTGCTCTATTATCCCTTTGTGGTTCTATATTTAGTCACATTTCTATGATCACAGCTTCCCAGATTTGCAGATTGGCAAATGAGCATATTTATCTATATCTTCACACCATGAGCCTAACCGACCATGGTCTCTTACAATACTTATCCAATTATGTGGCCACCGGTTCCTGGGTTTGCGGTATCCAACACTTATGTCCCATGTTCTGTCATATACATATTGCACCCAAAAAACTTTTGTGATCTACAATTTATGCTTTTACTAGTGAGAAGTCACCAGGGGTTCAAAAATATTGGAATTAACAAACAAACAGTAGATGTTTTTCTGTGTGGTACTTACCCCTTTTACCCTTTTCTTCTTCTCATCTATTATGTCTTTCTGGCTATATAATTAGTCGCCTTTCTATGATCGCAGGTTTCCAGGTTGGCGAGCTAACATATATTCATCTCCATCTATATCCTCACATGATGAGTCTGGCCGACCATTGTTCCTGTCCATACTTAGCCAATTTTATGGACACGGTTGTCGGGGTTGGCGCTTTTGAACTCTATTGCTTCTTGTTCCGTGATATACATATTTCACTCAAAACTTTCATGATCTACAGTTCCACCGCCGACTCCTTGAACTCGCAAGCTTCACTCTACCAGGGTTCACAAAAGTTTCAAATCATTTGTCGTTGCCTTCCATCCCCACTAACTTTGTACCCTTCCCAATGGACATTAATTATGGTCTTACTAGTGACAACTGAACACACTGGTATGAAACAATTGGCATTAACAAGAAAAAAAACCTCGAGGACATCTCCCATTAACACACATTAAACCACCATTTATAGTATTCGAAATGATTACCATTCCTTTCTATAATTAGCCAAATTTTTCCACCTGTAAGTGATATGCATCTTGCACCCAAAGAATTCCCTGATCTATAATTCCTCCCTGGGCTCCTCCAACTTGCAAGCTTCACTTTACCAGAATTCATAAAAAAATTCAAACCATTTATGGCTCTCTTCCATCGCTGCCACAATCGCACCCTTCCCAATGCACATTAATTATTTCGGCCTCTAAATTAACTTTCATTGTTATGTGACCTACAAATAGCACTCGGACCTCTGTGATATACAAATTGACTGCAAACTCAGACATCATCCCCTCTTCTATGTTACACATTATGCATTCAAATGTTCCAAGCAATACAGTTTGAGAATCAGGGCCTCACGTCTTCTGGGGAGACCTTGTCACCCTATTTTGGATCCTCAGGTTGGCGGGTTCATGAAATATCCAATTCCTAGTCATTGTTTCTTGTGTCGACCAAAATCGTACTTATTTCCAAATATGAAACAACAAAGGTTTAATGCTAAGAATTCATCATGAAACAACCGTAAAGATCATCATTAATAAGAAAAATCCTTGAGGACTAACTATCCCTTCACAACTTGTCCAGAAACATGCAGAGAAGATCTTGCCAAATAATGGGAAATCTATTACAAATTTCAATATATTGGTGAACAAAATTCTGGGTTACTGTTTCCTTATTCCATACTTGGACACTTTTTCAATTGCAGGTTCCCGGATTGATGGGCTCAAAATTGTGTTTTGAATCTTTTGCGACTTGAAAACAGTGCTTGAAGTTCCGCAATATACAATTTGTCCGTTGGAATGCCCTGTCACGAGGCCCATCGTCCACTGTTCCTTTCAATAGTTGGTTGCAAGTTGGTTGTATGTCCATGGCATGGTACATTTACTATGTATCGATTACATCCTACTGTTTCCCTATTCCATACTTAGACAATTTTTCGATTACGGGTTCCCGGATTGGCGGACTCAGGATTGTGTTTCCAATGTTCCGTGACTAGAAAATAGTACTTAGAGTTCCGTGATATACAATTTTTCCATAGGAATGCACCATCATTCCCTCTTCCATGTTACGCATTATGCGATCAACATTCTCGATAGATACAATATTAACATCAGGCCCTAGCCTCTGCTGGTTGTATATTGTAGCCCTATTTTGAAGCATCAGCAACCACTTTTGATAATTAAGCATTCCTTAATTGGTGTTCCCTGTCCCCGCCACCTTCCATGAGAGAAAGGATTGAGGAGATGTCCCACACCTCTTCCATATACAAATTGAGTGCCAAACTCCCATATCATCCCCTCTTTCGTGGTACACATTTTTCACTCAAGTTCCCAGACATACAATTTGACCCTCGGGAAGTCACATCTCTTGGGGAACCATTGTTACCCTAATTTTGAAGCCCGTCCGACTTCTTTCCATACTTTCCCATTTCATGGAATCCCTTTCGTGGATCCTCGCATTGGCGGGTTCACGAAATCTCCACTTCTTAGTCATTGTTTATTGTGCCTGCCACCTTCACACTTCTTTCAAAGTATGCAACCACCAAGGTTTAATGCTAACAGTTCAACATGCAATAACCATTCAGACCATCACTAAAAATCACAAGGCTCGATGAGACAGTCACATTGACTATTTCCACATAATTTTCCCAGAGACATGCAGAAAAGATCTTGCCACATAATGGTATATATATTATAAGTTTCAATATATTAGAGAAAACGAATCCACCCATCCATTTTCCTATTCCATACTTGAGCCACTTTTTTTATTGTGGGTTCATGGACAGGGGGGCTCACGATTGCACTTCCATTGTTATTTTTCCTGCAAACAGTACCCAAAGTTTCGCGATATACAAATTTCCCTCTATACTGTCCTATCATGCCCTATTCTGTGTTATGTGTTTTGCACTCAAAACGTTCTGAGACATACAATTTGACCCTCAGGCCCTCACCTCTAACGGTTGTACCTTGTAACCCTATTTTGAATCCCACCCGACCGCTTTTGATAATTAGACACTCCTTAATTTCTCTTTCCCGTCACTGCCACCTTCGTACTTATTTCTTAATATGAAATTAGTAACCTTTCATGCGAACAACTCACCATGCAGGAACCGTCAACATTGTCATTAATGAGCAAAACGCTCGAGGAGATATCCCATTAATACGCATTAAACCAAGATCTATGGATATTTATATTATCCCTTCAGATTGTTCATCTCAAGCACGGGTCGTCACGTTGGCCTATTCACGAAATATCCAATCCTTAATTGCTAATTGTCACACCCACCATGTTCACACTTCTAGGTATGCAATTACTAGTCTTTAATGCTAACAGTGCATCATTCAATAGTAGTCGAAATTTTCATTAATGAGCGTAAGGCTTGAGGACATCTCCCATTCACATGCATTGGACCAAGATTTGTGCAAGGTTATGTTAGCCCTTCCATCTCTTCATTTCAAACATAGTCTGGAGCAAACCAACATTCTCGTAAACTTATGGCAGCAGCTCGACAATAGTTTTGTTGAGATACAGTGAATATATTCAGACATGAGGACCAGAAATTCCAATGGTCCAGGGCATACTCTTACTATTCATTTTGTTCCACCCAGATCGAAGTGATTTGAACCTCTGGAATCGCTCATGTAGTCTGTGTCCCTGAGGTTTTTGACTATAAGGAGTTGGTCTGTTGGTGCACCAAAAAATATATTTCAAGCCAAATAATTATTTTGTTGCACGACCATTCTCCTGTTTCTTTGTCACCTCAGGTATTCTGCAAAATGTTAATATTGTCAGAGCCAACATTGAACTTCAGAGGACAATAATGCAAACAATTCCTAGAAAAACATGATAACGGGTTGGAGCTCTTACCAAAGTTCCTTGAAGACCCGAAAATGTTTCCTGAAGATATCACAAAGTTGCAGGTCAACTCTTTTAGAAATCCATTCCGGTAAATTGCTTGGTTGTTTACAAGAATAACGGAACAGGAATCCATGACAAGCATTTCCTGTATAGTTATTTATATTTTGTACTTCACAGTCAAGGAACATTTCATTTTTTATTGTGAGAAGCTAATTTCCATTTAAATTTGTTCCCAACTATCACGATTCAAAGAAGAGAATAAATTTTATATGTCATCCTACTTGATTTTCGCAATAGTGCATTGTTGTCCGTTTCCAAAACTGTCACTATCCAAGAAAATAAAATATGAATTCGACCCAATAACATTTTGGTACCAGGCCTTGTGGAGGCACAAGGCCTCCCATTTTTTTATGAGGTTTTTAATGACGTCCTCTCAGTTTTCAGAGATTTATACAAGAGAAAAAAATAGTTCATTCCTCTACCCTAGAAAGTCAGGGAATTTTTTTTTAGAAATGTCAACAATATTGACAAATTTGCAAGCCATTTCAATAACTTGAACCTAAAATATGTTGAAATGTTAAAAGGGTTCGATCCTAATGGGATTTTTCGAGAAAATTTACGATCAGTTGGATTTAGCATCTCTTTTATCCATAGCCACCTAACTGAAGACAGAGATAGTGACGACAACACTCCTGCTTCTGACGATTACAATGTAGAGACATTGCAAAGCCCAACTAAATTGTACAGACAACAGGGAAAAGGCTTCGGTGAGAAGAGTGTCCAGTCCCCGACCATCACTCCCAAGAGAATGACATCATGAAGCATCGCTTCAACAACCCATCCTAGTAAGAAAGAAACCCAAAAATATTCAAATGGAGGAGGAGATAAGAACCCTCCTCGCGGAAAAATTGATAGTTCTGACAAGCTTCCCCTAACTAAGAAGAGAAAAAACATTAGAGAGCAGGTGGAAGAACCCAAAATTGAATGTGAGGACATGCAACTTGGAAAATTTGTGGATTCCATGTCCCACAAAGGTGATCTTCCCATGGATACGATGCACCATAGTTCCACAATCGAAATAGTTGATACCAACATTTTTTAAGAAAATGAATCCTTTGTATTATAGAGCATTGTTTTTGACAGCCAATCTAAAAATTTAATTATTGAAAAGAGAGATGTAACAAATAAGAAAGCCAAATCTCGTTCAGAGATTAAATTTAGGAAAATGTATCCATCCCAAATCTACCGATTTTATCGCGTAACTATTGATTCTCTTGATGATTCCATTAGAGGAATTGAAGTGGAGAATGCCAGACTGAACAGCCACATCAAGGAATTGGAGGAGGCTTTCATTGCTACCCCAGTGTTTTCCAATCCTTTAGTAAAACCCATGCCTGCTACCATTGCAGCTAAGTTAAAAGGATCCTCTAGCCTCCTCACATCCTATAGAGCCTATGTAGAGAAGAACATCAAGAAAATAATGTAGCTAATTGTTGGAGCCTGGGAAACATAAAAAAATATAGCTTCCTTTCGAAAGAGGGAAAATTATTTGCATGGACATTTGCAGACAAATTTAAAAAATGAAGAATGTTTCTATGAACAGACAGTGATCCCTTTTTCAAACCATGCCATCAACAACTCAGATCTTAAAAGAAGACAAGAGGATCTCCCCTACCCAAATTAGGTCAAACAATTAAAAGCATGCTGGAAAGAGAAATTTAAGAAACTGCAGCTCATTGTCGAATCATGTGAACAAGCCATATCAGAGAAAGAAGAATTGTTCAGAAACCTGAGCCAAATAGACTTAGCCAGAAATACCAACGAGGTTCAAGACCCAAACTTAATCCTCAAATCCTTGTCCTTAACCAAGCAATCCTTCGATGAATAGCTTGATATTTTAAAGGGGTTGTCTTTAGAAAAGTTGTACGACATCCTTGAATATGGTGAAGATGACGTCGAGAACTGGCTAGTGGACCATTCGGCACACAATGAAATCTGGGATGAAATCAATGTGTCCCCCATGAGAAGCTACATTGAATAATGGCTCCAGATGAGAATGGACAAGCTCACCGACGAAGGGTAACAACTAGTTAGCACGATTCTAGTTGTTGTCGATGAGAGCAACAAAAATGCATCGGCTTCATAGTAAGTCTATACTGATCACATATTGCTTTCTTTATCAATCCAGTTATTCTACCTCTTTAAATAGAAATCTCTAACCAAAGACTCATAACTTCCAATTTCTTCTTTTCAGGTCTTCCTCTCTACCATTGCACACTTTTTCTTTCTACAGTCCTATTTCTTGTACTTATTTCATTTATGGTCTGCGGGAGCCCCAATCCCAGTCTATATGACAAACGCATTTAAATTTCCATAAATATGGAATGGATTCCAGAAATATGTAACAAACATTATTAATTTTTGATAAATTTCAAAGAAAACTAATTCAGGAACAATTTTTTGTAACCTGCTTTCAAAATGCTAAATTTTTTTCCTTCAACTATGCTAGATATCAGGAAATTTTGTTTATTATATTTGAATGTTCAATGTATGTGATTCCTTCTCCTTTCTTCTAAGAACCTTTATTTCAAGTCATTGAGACATAAATTTTCTAAGTCATGTGTTTGAATTATACACACCCCAGGAAAAACATCATCGTTCGCATATTAACCACATATTAATATAATATTATGATTAACTAATTCGGGAGGTTCTTTGGGGGTCATCTACCAGCCCATATGCATATTAACCACATATTAATATAATATTATGATTAACTAATTTGGGAGGTTCTTTGGGGTTCATATACCAGCCCAATGTCTTCTATCTGGCCTATGACACACTACCACGAGGCATCCTCTGCATGGATACCACCTCTACTTCCAGCTACTTCCCACGTCCCTCTGTTGTTTCAGACTTCTATTTCTCCCTTGGTCCCACCATAGTGGTGCATTTATTCCCATTATAACCTGGCGGGGACTACGCTGCCATGCAACACTTTTCTACATAGGTAGAAGATATCACTCTCTTGGAGTGTGGAAAACGAAATTATTAGCATTTGACCTGAGATTGTAGTGTTTGTTTTAAATTGAATTTAATTTAAGAGATAATGTTATAAATACCCAATAACCATATGCCCCATATGATATATGTTAGTGTCAGCGTGTGGTGGTATATTCACTCTTTATGATTCAGATATTATGAAAAATGTGTTCGATTACTGAGAGGGAGGGTGAATCAATAATAGCGTAATTATAATCCTTTTTCTCCAAATAATCCAAGTGTTATATCAATGTAGAATTATTATCCAATAATGAGCAATAAGAAATGAACAATCACACACATACACAGTACACTAGTGTTTTACGTGGAAACCCAAATCGG
>ML777890.1:156896-180817 GCA_009831015.1 Picea engelmannii
AAAAATCAAGTGAAATCCAATCACACAATCAACATAAGAATGCCCAATGAGTATACCAATGTGTGCGAGTGTTATACCATACTGTTCAAACATCCGACATGAAGTTCAACACCCCAAAATCATGTATTCGCCAATGCATCAATCAAACGTTTAACCAAGGTGTCAAATTGATAATACATACAATTGATATGCCAGGAATTATGATAAGGATCAACAATAAGGATTACAAAAGACAAATCAGGACCCCCATGCAATTTAGGCAAATCACAAAATGCGAATCCAAAGGCTAAATGTCTTCAATAAAACTGAGTTATATAATCCATTGCAGTATGAAAACCGATCAAGGACATTGTCGATCATGTAAAAATCAACAAAAAGATAAGCACAATATGCATAATGACGCAAAAGGTATTGGCAGTTCAGATAATGATCGAAATGTGACCTTGAAAGGAGCAATCCTCATGCTTACATTTATGAAGACTTAGCGAAGATAGGCATGCGGAAAGGCGCAAAGAATAAAATCATCGTTCTTTTGAAAATTGCAACGAAAAATCAATGTTTGTGAAACATTGGTGTAGGCAGCTTATGAGACGATGAAAAATGTGAATTGGCTGCCAACAAGACTCAATATGCTTCAGATTTTTGTAAGGCACTAGTACCATTTCTTTCTTCTTTGGGCCTAACCAAGGTGACTCTTGTTGACTTATTTGCACCATCTTTGAACATAATGGACTCGAAGTGGATGTGAGTCCCCAATTACATGGGGCTACTTATGATATTTAGCCTAATCAAATGATGAAGAAACCTATATGCATTTTCTATCATAAGGAAGAACATGCCTTCAAGTCTTGCATGATTTGTCTTTATATAATTGAAGAACTTGCAAGAATAATAATGTGTGATAGGGATCTTTTAGATGATATTGCCTTTCTTCAGAGAAAGGGTTTTTGAGAATCCCCTTCTCCCTTATATTCAAGATATGACTTCATCAGTCTTGCATTTTATGTTTTTTGGATCAAGTTTGGTAAATTGTCTATATGATCCTTCCTAAATAAATGCTATCTTTGATGGAGTTTCTATTCACATGTTTGCGGGATCCATCCAACTATTTTTATAAATGATTCTTCCACAAATGAGTCTCAACCTATTATAATGGATCTCTTATGTCCACATAATGATGTTGGTCCTTTTTGGATATACCACCTTTGGTAGCATTTGTTTCAAGGATAGCTCGTGCCATCCTTTGTATATTCAGTTGATTAGCATGCTTCAAGGATCCTTCTATACAGTCCACTTTCACCAGGTTGTGGAACTATGTTGGTTTGGGAGATATGGTGTTCAATGGAGACTATACCTTTACTATATGTCATTGTTCAACATTAAGGGGGAAATCCATGATGTAATTCCTTATTTCCAAGGCCTCATATTTATATTAAGTGGTGATGTTGTGAATAGGGACAACCCTATTTTGACCCACTCACTTATTGATCTTGGTCAAGGCCCACTTATATTTGAGTTTTCTTAGTTGTATTGAAGTTGGGTATTCATAAACCCACTCACTTTTGTATATTGAACATAGTCAACTCTATTGAGTTGGGTATCCATAAACCCACTCTGATCTATAATTCATCATTCTTCTATGTGCCCCCTATTATCCACCAAGTTGCACTAGCTAGATTTGCAGATGAGTCACCAAAGACTGAGCAGACAGATGCTCAGAACTCAGAGTTCATAGATTTAGCAGGTCCTTTCAAAGACCACCTTTTTTCGCATTTCCATCCCTTCGAGGAATTGTAATAAATGATTTGAGCATGAAATTTGTAAAATACTATTGGCCACCTAAGACCTGGGTATGAGCATGTACTCTAGAGTGTTTTTTTTCACTTGTTAATTATTTTTTGCCTGCCTTAGTGGGCAATTAATAATTTCTAAGTTTCACTCAAGAATGACTCCAAAGATGGAGTATGTGTTGGTGGTCAGGCCTTGGCATGGTATAACCAATTTTTAGTGTCTAAATATATCTGAGTTCATTCTAGGTCATGTCTATTGAGTGATATGGAAATTGCGCTAGGTCCCCATAGGTTTTTTTTAATGTATGACATCAACCTTTGTCAGATGCCATGTTTATGCTTGTTTTATAAGCTAGAGCACCATTTATACCCCTATTTCCCTTCTATCTAGGAAAAAAATTGATTTTAATCACTCAAAAATGTATTTCTCTCGAAAAAAGACAGAAAATGGTCATTTAATTAAATTCCCTAAATTTTAAGAGAAATGCTAAAAGTTAGGAAACTTGTTGGGGACATGTTTTTCCTTGGCTTTCAATCAACTCAGAGCTTGGTCGAGTTCGCTGGAGAGGAAGGTGACCTTTTTAGTGATGTGTATGAGGGAGATGATCCCAAAGCTAAGTTTGACCCTCCCTTGTTAGGTGGTGCATTAGGGAAAGATGGTGCACATCCCTATGCTAAAACTCACCCTCACACCCTAGTTCCACTCCACGTCACTCCTATTCACTATGGTTTCACTCCACTCCACCTCAAATCCCTCCACTCCACCTCACATAACCTCACTCCATCTCCCCTTCACTATATGTGCCACTCTCTCATCGCATGCGCCACTCCCTCATCACTAGTGCATCCTCTCTTAGGAATTGTCACCCAGAATGTAATAAATAGAAGGAGACCCCTATCCTTTTAGCTAGTTGGCGTTTGGGCTTCCTTGCTATTCATTGTTGTAATATTCTTCTATATTGGAATAAAAATACTTTGGAGGTCATATATGGTGTTTGGTGCTCATGTGTGGGTGAATGTTGGACCTATTTGAGGTGATGTTGATTTGATTTATTGCATGTAGCTATTGTTTAACTTGGCTAATCATAGGGATATTTTTATCTTATTGGAGTGGATTATTTAGTTTGTTTATTTCTTAATCCAAATTTGTTTATCTATATTTGAATGCTTACATTTCATGTCTTTTTTTTTTTAACTAATATGCAATTGAGGCTTTTTGTGTAGGAAACACCAAGTCTATAGGTATTTGCAGGTGCTATTTGTAGCATGCAGGATCCAATTCTTGGAGAGGAAAAGGAGCTAGTTTTCATCTAGTGTTTGTCCAATAAAATTGAAAATAAGACACTATCCCTCTTCCTCACACCAAAGGGATCCCATAGCCCAAGAGTTCCACACTCAAGCAAAAGCTCCGAAAAAATCATAAATTTTCTTCTTCCTTCTTCTTTATTTACTTGCATGTCAATTAGATATGTTTTAAAAGATAAATCTCAGTATCTAATGCTGCATGCATGAAGCTTTTAGATCTAGTTTCAATATTTTATAATTGAAAGGGTAGATCTAGGCTAATTTTTATGCAATTTTCTTTTTTTTTCATCTAAATATTAAACTATAAAGTTGCTTTAGTTTACATTGTATATAAACCTAGTTAGTTGTTCTATGCTTTTTGTTTTGGGACAACAAATAGAAACAACTATAAGAGTTTATTTTAGGTTCTTTCAAAGCATCGAAAAGTCTCCAAAAAATTTCCCTTTTGCCTTAGAAAAATTTCAAAAAAAATTGAGTTATTTTTTCAAGTCTTAGTTTAGTCTTTTAGATTGTTTCTAATCATATTATAATCACTTTAATTGCTGGTTTTTAGCATATCCATTCAAAATAAAGGGGAAAATATGGTGAAATCAAGGCAAATTGAAGGATTTTGAGCCCAAGTTGGAACCCTTGAAGACTAGGACTTTCAGAAAGTCTTTTGTAATAGTTTGCTTCAAGTCTGATCCATTCTATAAGGGTCCATAAGTTCAAAAAAAGAAAAGATAACTCAGTTATCATTGTAATATGATCAATAAAAGTGGGCCCTTTGAGCCTAGTTTCTCCATCCCCATTAGGGGGATTTGTGTGTTGTGTGTTTGTCTTTTCTTTATTTCTTTGCAAGTTTCATTATATGATCTCAAACACACATACAAGCATAAGGAAAATCAACACACATAAAACTCAAATATTGCATGCATGTATACTTAAAAGCAATTTCAATCTTTATGCATGCTTAGCTTAGATTTTACATTCTTCTATCAACAATAATTTTTGCAAGTTTTTCATTCTCAAGTTTCTTGCAAAGTTTCATTTCAGTTTCAAGCAATCTTCAAAGTTTATTTCTTTCATTTTGCAAAGATAAAATAAACCTTTCTTGTAGTTTAATTAGGGAAATCTTGATAGATTCTATCTCAATGCGCAGGAAAACGCGTAAGGGGAGTGTGTGAAGTCAGACGGGAACTTTGAGATCTAGGTTCTCCCCATGTTGGACATATGACACCCTTAGTGAACTTACCGGTGAGGCCCTGGGGCTTCGGTAATTTCTCTGCAAGTTTCCAAACAAAGAGGTAGCCTCTAAAGAGGCAACACAATCTCTCATTAATCTACCTTTAATTTACCTTAATAAAACACGTGATCAACAAATTTTCCATGATACATTTAAGGCACTGGTACTATGGATTTATCTTTATGTATGTGAGCAATTTATTTCATTCATGTGATTGCCTAACGAATTTTATCAACCTTGCAGATCTTGTATCCTACTTAGTTTATGCATGCTTATGGACAAATGATTTATATGAGTATCTCAAATGATGAATGATAAGTGTTGAAAGTGTAAGTTTTATTTTGCAATAAACTCCTAGAAGTAGTTCTTTTTCTTATTTTAGTTTAAAGAGCCTTAGTATTTTTTTTACAGACTACCCCCCTTGGCTTTGCTAGGAGTTGGCCTAGATAGAGGAGTTGAGGATCAGGTGACACAACCTTGAATCGAGACTTTCCCCCAAGAACACACCAAGTGGATTGAAGATTTCTTCCATGATAACCCAGGTGTGTATAAGGCGGAAACACCCCCTATTCAACTTCAAGGGGGGGGTGTTGAGAATGGTGTAATATTCACATGTGAATACGATGGACCCATATTAATGATTAATGTATGTGGATAAGACCAAATTATGACTATTTAACATAAAAATAGGTTGTGTTTAAGGTTGACCTATTCAATTTATATTTGGGCCCTTAACCCCTCTTGGGGAGGGTTCCCTACCTTATTAGTTGTGTATAAATACACACACAAGTGTCATTTGTAAATCATTATTTTGTGATCTTGATCATTCTTTATCCTATGGGCATCATTCTCTCTTATAAAGTGCTTTATACCTAAGGGTATCACTCTCTTATAAAGTGCTTTATGCCTAAGGGCACCTATATCTTTGGTGTTCTCTTTTGATTGGCATTTCTTTGTGCATTAGTTATCTTTATCCTTGACATACTAGTGCACTCTCTCTAGCAGTCTAAGCCATGAACATGTAGATTATCCCTCCCTACATATGCAAGGAGAGCTAGCATATCTGCTTTATCACCAAAGGGCAATGTCCCGACCATTGTTTATCCTAATATCTCATTTCTACACCAACCTGATATATGTTTTCTCCTTCTCTTCAACTGGACATGATAAATAATTAAGAGAAAACCTTGCTATAGTTAGCTACAACTAGGGGAAAGATAATCATAAGAACCAAAGGATGATGAAAAAACAACAAAAAATCAAGCCACAACTGTCTTAAAAGACCGAGAACACTGAAAGAATCCTTTTCTCCAAAGAATTGCCACATATCTAGCATAAGCAAGTTGGTAGAAGATGGAACTAAGAGATAATATGCATGTTGTAAAAAATAATTTGCGCCAATGGAATAAAAGGCAGGGATGATTTTAAGGATGTAAATTTATTTTAAAATGTAGAAACCTTGGTGAATCTTATTAATACTTCATATTCCAAGTATAAAATGTTTGGCGATATGTTTGTAAAAATATTCAAATTTCTAAGGATTTTATATAGTTTGTATAAAATTTTGGCAATTTTTAAAGTAAAATAATTTTATCCTATAGAATTTGGGTGAATAATTTTTAGAATAGAAAATATTTTTTTGGGAAAAACCATGGAAAATTAGCCCATGAGAGAAATTTAGCCCCTAAAATCATCCATGATAAAAGGTGTGATTTGTAACATTACACCAGCCATATTTAGAAATTATCTGATTTGGCAACCTTTTCACTCAATTCAAGGCCTTCCTGACAAGAGGATCCTCTGTGTCTAAAAATTGCTTAGTTCTTCTCTCAACAACTCATGATTAGCCCAAAGTCATATCCAAGCCAGCACAGTCCCATCTTCTAAAGAAATATAGCCACTTATTCAATCAATAAACTAAACTTTACATCATATGACACGAGCTTCAATCCTTCTTTGTTGAAGCTAGACACATGAAAGAAGACATTTACATCTTAACTAGATGCATCGCATGCCCAATATAGCTTTTTCACTAAAGCACCAATTTTACATAATTGGGCTTGTTGTTTCTCAAACTCACACCTAGGGAGTGTCCTGCTTTGTAAAGAGGAGTTTGGGGAAATGAAACAAACAAGCCACCCATTGTCACCTCAGCAGCCTTTATTCTACTTCTCTAGGCTAGGATCTCTAATCTAAGGAGGGATTTCATATATGGTCAAACTAAGTCCTATCATTGTATCCAAGGAGGGTATGGAAAAGGACTTGGTTGACTTCAGTTGATTTCTCAGAGAGATGAATTCAAGGTAGGGTGGAGAAGAAAAATGATTAACGCTAAGGGTTTGTTTGCAAGGGACCCTCGAATGACCAACAACCATTAACATGCTATGTGTAAGAAATTTACAATACTTGATTCAAAGTTCATTTGCTTTAAGCATTCCAAATCTAAACCACTTATCACAAACATTAAATGACAACCTATAACCCGTAATGACAATATTTGATACCCAATTAGAGCAATGACAAGGTATTTGAAATAATTTGATACCTATTTAGATGAGTAAATGGTGTATACGTCATTCACAAAGTATGTTCATGAAATATTGTAGTGCATTAGGACAACAAACATTAGTAATGAATATGACAACAAAAAATATTTATACACCATTAAACCATCACTTAACCACCATATATTATTTCTTTAGCATACTCCTGGAACATATTTATATCATTGAATCCACAATTATTGCAGCATAACCAAAATGTATGAATGTTGTAACAAATCTAGGACATTAAACCAAATGTATGTGTCCAAGCATTGTTAGATTATGTAGCTTGGGCAAGTAGTTCCATACTAGGGGTGTCTAGTAGTGTGTAAGAGGCCCAACTTATGGCTAGACAACACTATATTGGTGGGGACCACTCAAGTCAACTTGAGATTAATTTGTAGTCGTTCGATGTGACTTAAGTTGTCTCAATACTTGATTAAGTCCCCACCATTAGATCAAGATCTTGATAAGAAGAACCAAGGTTTAGGATTGCATGAGAGAAAAGGATAGGGTTACAAATAACCTAGGAGGCCTCATTTCCTCATTATCTGAAGTGAAGCCAACCATCCAAGCTAGAGCAGCTCTTCTAAGGAGATCTGATAGCAACGTTAAGTCGAACCAGCAGAGAAGGGCCAAGCAGGGAAAACATTAGACCAAGTCAAGTTTGGTGAAGCAAGGAAAGGAGGCTGAGCTAGGGTCACCTGCAAGTAAATACAATAAGCCTCCCAGAATTTGTTGAGAGAAATAAGGAGGTCATACGAGTGGTATGGATCACTAGCAAGAGAGGAAATTCATAACCAGGTCTGAAACTAGAAGAGGAGTTATGTTTGCATAGTTTTTTCTTAATATTAAGGTGAAATCAAGATACTTTCTGATTGTATTTTTTTTGTACAGTCGCGAAGTGAGAAACCCACAACCGTATAGATCCGTATAGATGGTACAATTCCTGAAAATCATCTTGGCTAGAACATATCTATGTATTAACAAACCTGTGATAAATAAATTGTGTTAGATGGAGTGATGTTTCAAGAATTTGATTTTCATGTGTATCTTTTGTGTGGCTGTCCCAAGTATCATTAAAGAAAATGGTTGTATCTTAGATATAATGTTTGAATTTATAAGCTATTATTCTCTTCAAGTGTAACATCAATAAGTCATTATGCAACACTTACGGTTACATGTGGATAAGATCTTCTGGATTCTATGGAAGTTAGTTAGATCTTGAGACTATAAAAGCAGACCCCTTGGGTCATTATCAATCATGGAGATTGTGCAATAGATCATGTGGATCAATATGTGCAACATGCATTGTAATGTTCTTATAACAGTGTGCCCTTGAGTGTTGTAATGGTGTCTTTATACACCACCCTTTATCTTTGAATTTTTTTGTTCCTCTTCGATTATCTACAATACTATGTTCTCTATTTCATGTCGTGTTCCACCCTATTTCCCAACATGGTATTAGAGACGATGGTTTAAAACCTCGACCTGTTATCTGCAAACCATGTTGAGTGTGATCTTTTGTGTGATTGACTCTAGGCTGGTGGTTTTCTCATTAGAACTTATTGAAACATACCAGTTTTGTCTAGATATCGAAGATGGTTTCGAAGATTGATCATGTTGTTATGAACATATCAAATTATGCAATATGGGAACCAGACATGGAAACTCTATTGAAGAGAAAAGGATTGTGGCAGTATACAAAGATTTCTATTCTAGATCTATTGGCATTGAGAGTTACCCTCATACTGTAAGAGGATAATCCCAGTACCCATCAAAATTTTTGGTGGAGGTTGGTTTTATGAGTGGAGGTCAAATGGAAAAAACTCAGTACAAGAATGATTTAACACAGAAAATAGACAAGAAATGCATAGGGAAATGAGGTCCTCATTAACTTCAGTCAGTGGTTTGAGTTTAAGGGTGAGAAGAAGGAAGACTTAGTGAGAGAGGTGGACAAGTCTGCCATGAGCATCTGGCCTTCAAGTAGCTTGGTGAAGAAAAACCCAGGCTCAAGAGCACTCTTGAACTCAAGTTTCAAACACTTAAATATGTCACAGCAGCATAATAATCAAACCTACATTATCATATGACTACAACAAATCATATGGATCCTCCATGCACGAACATTTCAGCATAAGGGGAAATAAGATAACAAAGGGAAAGTACTGGAATAGGTCACAACAGCATTATAATCAAACCTACATTACAATACAAATACAACCCTCGATTGGATCCTCCATTCCCGAGTGTTTCAGCACATCTTAAACAAAGAGATGAAAGAAGTTGACTTCTATTAATGTGAAAGTCTCAAATTTGATACATAACCAGAGAACATCTCTGGCATCAAAAAATTACACAGTACAGAGATATGCTCAACCATTCGACCCCCTAACAAAATCTTGAACTCATCTATTTATACTAAGATTAGTCCACAACTACCAGGAGTGTGATCTGGCCATTCCATTCAAAGCCTTTCGCCTGCTCCTTCTTCTGTCAGACTGTGTGTGTATCCTCCTATCAGACACAAACTCAGCTCAGCATGGGCCTACAGGAAAAATCGTCCATTGTGGTACCTCGGGCTGACAGTTCTATCTCCATGGCCAAACCCTCCATGCCTTCTATTTATGGAGTGAGTCGAGGTTTCAACCACCACCTTTTCATTAACTAATTTTTCCTTGTGATTGCAATGTTTCTTAATGCCTAAGGTGCGTCTATGTGATGCTCTTGGATTTGATTCTATATAATCACGTGATTGTAGGGATTTCAAAGGCGGTTTATATTTACATCGCTTTTGAGCTCGCAATTCACCACTTTCCTCCATGTATCTCTTTTACTATACCACGATTTTGATTGCAAGACCACTCTAGAATTTTATTGCTCGATCATGTTTTGTCCATGCAATGAAACGTGGTCATCGATTTAATGAAAATCCATGATCTAGGAAACCCTGCTACTTTTAACTCCATCGCTAAAGTTTATCTACCCACCAATTCTAGGATCCATTAAAATCATGCATGGAAATGACATTAATCTTGGTGCTTGAACAAGAACACTTCCGAGAGGATGATCTCTCGTAGTTGACGGGGTGGCCTAACGTCACTATGTTGACATGTCACGGATGGATGGGGGACATGTGTCACTCAAAAATAGGTTGAATACATGTCCAAAAATTCTTGAAATGAGTGCCATGTGTCAGCGCTAGATGGATTCCACATGTCAAAATTGATGGGTGCCAAGTGTCTTCAACACTTGGAGCTCGGAGGGGGAGAGCATGTAGATATTGTATAACTCTCAGAGTAATATGGTCTGGGAGTGACATGGAATCCTGAAATGAATGTTGAAGCTTGGAAATGAACTATGATCGTTGATCTAAGGAGGACACATGGCATAGATCTGTGGAATTTGGGAGAAATGACTTCGGAAGAAAATAGGAATGGGGAAGCAGAAACTCCCGAAGGAAAATGTCTCGAATTCCCAAAATAAATCATGATCGTCTGATAGAGAAGGATGTGTGTCACTTGATATGCAACTCTGGCTTCTTCCTAGCCACTAATCCTCATGCAATTTTGACATGTTGAATACACACGAGTTGTTGATCTGATCGTGATCTATGATCTGGGAAAGCCCCAAATTTGTTGCCACACTTCTCTCTTGGATGGACCATTCTTCCTACTGCAAATATCAATGGCTCACAATTACTTCAGGAGTTTGGGATTCAATCCTTTTCAATGCATACATCTTACAATCCTATGAAGTGTTGAATTCTCGAAGTGTGAGATATGGCATCATGTGTCCTTCTTTCTCATGCAATTCTCTAAAGTGCCTAATTCCCAAAGTGAGAGATATGGTGACGCATGGCCTCTTGTTTTGAACAGCTGAGATTTATTTCAGGAGGTCAAGTGATCAAAATCTGGACCAGGGGTAAAATTTTAGCTCAAAAATCAACGTTCTTAGAATTGCCTCAAAACAAACGTGAGCGGAGCCCTCATCATTGCGAATCCAACACAACTCGTTTTGTCTCAAACGAACATTGGGAGCGAGAGATATTGCGATCTGTCTGAATCGTCAAACAGTAAAAAAAAAAATGGATGCTGACGTGGCAGAGGTGATGTGGCTTGACCGTACGCTGATGTGGCATAGGTGACGTGGTAGAGCTGAGTTGGATGATAGTTGGATGAATCACATTGTGACACATGGCATCATTTATTGGGAAAATGTTTTGGTGCCATGTGGCCCAGTCATGGGCTGCCACGTGGCACCCCATTTTTGGTTTGTGTGTTGGTTCAAAAGTTTATGGAGTCCGTGGGATTTGAACCCCAGACCTCCCCCACCATTTTAAATCTTTAACAAAGTCCGCTGACCAATATACCCATGATTTGTTGCTTACCATAATACTATTTGTATTGTATTTAAAATCAACCTTTTGAATATATGGGTGGGGGTCGGGCTGGGGCTTAGCCCCAGCCTGTGGTTACAACATATATGCCATACGACAATGGTTTTGATACAAAAGTGAACACGGGGTTTTAAATGAATATCCCATGGTTTTTTTATGTTGCATATGACCACATCCGGAGCACGGGGGGGGCTTAAAACCGTTTAGCCATTTTGCCCAAGCGCTTGGTCGTATGGACCCCTATGTGTCCAGGTGCTAGGTGGTTAGGGGCTGGAGGCACCCTAACCATCCTACAGTTTGCACAGTTATTCATTTGTGCATGGGTGCTGGGTTTTCATGCTACATATTGCATGTGTGCCAGGTTCATTCAAGAAGGGTGCATTTTGGCGAACCAGTTTCAGCAAGGTTGAAGGAGGAAAATGGAGGAGGCCTAACTTCTTCATCTTTTGGCCGATTGAGGTGTCGTAAAAGCCCAGCTAGGGGTTTTTGGACGTCCTAAATCCATTGGAACTGTTATCAAGGCCATTTGAAGACTTCTTCTACAAGTTTTTCACCATTGAAGTTTCAGCAAGCTCTAGGGAGCTCGAAGCCCTCATTGATTGAGGACATGTTTTGGTGAGCCTATGTTTGTTTTCTATGAT
Source organism: Picea engelmannii (assembly GCA_009831015.1). Lineage (NCBI taxonomy): Eukaryota > Viridiplantae > Streptophyta > Pinopsida > Pinales > Pinaceae > Picea > Picea engelmannii. Next base: position 168,800 of record ML777890.1, read on the forward strand.
TGAATAATCATTTTTGGATAATTTTTATGCTTTGAACACATTGGGACAGGTTTCAGAGGATTTTGAGGACTTTTACAGGTGTTTTTTTCATAGATAATATCAGGGAAGCTTAAGGCCACATGTAGAAGAGGTCATGCCCGGATGAGCCATGATCCCAGAGAGCCAAGTCCATTGATGGAGGCTCAAGGAGATGTATCCCGGAGGGGGGTGAACTCCTTTATCAGCTTGTTCTTGTTGTGAGTTTGATGGTTTATTTGTTGCAAGTTGTGTTGCTATGTATTTGTTTAAAGTACATATTTAACCATCTAAAAGAACAATTCCTCACACATAAGCATTTACCAGAAGATACATGAAATTAACACATAATTTTATCTTGCATATTTTAACACATGAAGCAAGGTCCTGTAAATTTTATTTTAATGAAGTAGAGGGTGCTTGCATATCATAACAAGTCAGCCTTCTATTTTCAGATCAGGTGGTATCAAAGCATAGTTTGTTTTGCTCATGTGTTTTCCATTGATAGCTTGAGATTTAGCTATTGGTTTTGGTGGAAGTTTTGTGTTGAAGTTGGATATCTTCCAAGGATGGAGGAAGCTTCTAGCATTGATAGTTCTCATACATTTTCATTATCTAACTCCTTTGACAAAGAAGAGATTCTAACCATGAGAGATTTGATGAAAGAGATGTGTGAAGACATAAATGTGAATATTTCCCTTGAAGAGCAGTTGATGGCCATGAAGAAGGAGAAAGACCAACTTCTTGCAAAGTTGCATGAGATGGAGATTCAACTCCATGAGGCAAAATAAACCCTTACCAAGTACATGCATGAACATGAGGTATGCAATGTTATTTTATCTTCTAATTCCTCTCAAGATGAATGTTTTGGTGTTTTTGAAAAGCACACAAGAGGAATAGGGTCCAAGTTGTTGTTAAAAATGGGCTATGAAGGTAAAGGGCTAGGCAAGCATGCACAAGGCATTGTTGAGCCTATTGTTGTTGAAGAGAGACCTAGGTATTGTGGTCTTGGATATGAACTAATTGATGGAGAAAATTCCAAAGTCGAGGAGACAAGGGAAAAAGTTCCAAGCACAAATTTTGTTTCAAGTTCACCTCCTCAAGAAGGCTTTAAAGGTGAAAGTTCAAGAACTTTTGATGAAAGTTCAATCCCTCCAGCATGCAAGGCTTGTGTTCAAGATGAATGCAAATGTGTGAAACAAGAAAGTTGTGACAATGATGAGGACGAGAACATTGTTGATGATCTTCAAAGGAGATCTTGTAACTCTTCAGATTCACCTCCTCAAAGAGGCGATAAAGGTGAATGTTCAAGGTATAATTCTGCTTATCATTCAGTTGCTTTTGATTATGTTAAGCATAATAAATTTGTTTTTAACAATGGAAGAAAGAATCCATGTACATATTGTGGTTTATATAACCATCATGTTTCAAAATGTTGGAAAAGATTGACCAATTTCGGGAAACTTTACAAGCAAAGACAACGTGAAAAGAGGATGCAAAAGATTTGCACTCATTGTTAGAAGAGGGGTCATCTCATTGAACAATGTTGGACATTGCATCCAACCACTCATCCATAACACAAGAAGCAGTTGGATAAAGAGATTGGCAAGAATGGAAGAGGATAATCCATCATCGATGTGAGTCAAGATGATTCACAAGAGGACGATGTTCAGCAGAAAAAGTCACTGTTGAGTTGGCTTGGTAAGAAATGGTTGGATTTCTTGAGCAAGTAAGGCTTGCATTTTTCTGTTGTAAATGTACTTTTCAGCGTTATGTGTGCATTTATGGGAAGCATGATAAGTTGCAGCAGTTTATCACAACTTGCATGATGCAAGTTGCATGTGAATGCAATTCATTTTGAAGGCATTTTTTGTTGTTTCATAAATTTTCCAGGAGGATGTAAAAGATGGATATGATGTTCACTTGTTACAGCCATATATCTCTTTCATTTCAACTCTTATGTACCCACATGTTTTGGGTTTGTGTACTTATGTTTGTACTCGAAGGAGAGTTGAAGATTCATGCACATGCATTTGTTTTTATGTATGTGTAAGCAGTGAACCTGGTGATGGTTCATCATGAGTGATTCATGATTGTGACATGATTGTGTATCATGTTTGTCTATTTGTCATTTTGGAAGGTTGAGATGTTTCAAATGAGTCTCGAATGGTGTCAATGTTTTCTAACAAATATGTTGTGTCGATCATCTTTTCGACTTATGTTTAGTCGATGGTGTTTGTTGACTTGTAAGTTGATTTTGAGTACACTGAGATGCAAGAAAACACCATGTTCTTTGATGAAGTACAAGATGCGACAGTTTGTTTGAAGAGAAAAAGATTTTGTTGGCATCATTTTTTAGTCTTGTATAATTTGTTTTCAAGATTGATGGTTTTCTTGGCTTGTGACAAGATGTCGAAGGAAGTTTTTTTGCAGCCATTGGAGAATTGATTGTGTTGACATCAAAGAGTTCGAAAGAGGGACTTGATTCTCAGTGGGAAGGTTGGCAGTCTTCCAAGCAAAGAGAGAACAGTGGGTCAGCAGCAGCCAGAAAACAGTGGTTAAAGGACATAGTCAGTTACAATGCAAGGCATGTCAAAGTATCCAGGTGATTATCAAAAAGAATTTTCAAGTAGAATCAGTTGATAGAACTTGAAAGAAGACAGATGATCATAAGCTTTTGTGGGTCCAAAAGCCTTTCAATGGGAAGGTGTGATCAAAATCTAGACCAGGGGTAAAATTTTAGCTCAAAAATAAACATTCTCATAATTGCCTCAAAACAAACGTGAGCGTAGCCCTCATCATTGCAAATCCAACGCAACTCATTTCGTCTCAAACGGGCGTCGGGAGCGAGAGATATCATGATCTGTCTGAATCATCAAACAGTAAAAAAAAAATGGATGCTGACATGGCAGAGGTGACGTGGCTTGACCGTAAACTGATGTGGCATAGGTGATGTGGTAGAGCTGAGTTGGCTGACACTTGGATGAATCACATTGCAACACGTGGAATCATTTATTGGGAAAATGTTTTGGTGCCACGTGGCCCAGTCATGGGCTATCACGTGGCATCCCATTTTTGGTTTGTGTGTTGGTTCAAAAGTTTATGGAGTCTGTGGGATTTGAACCCCGGACCTCCCCCACCATTGTAAAGCTTTAACAAATTCCACTGACCAATACGCCCATGATTTATTGCTTACCATAATACTATTTGTATTGTATTTAAAATCAACCTTTTGAATATATGGGCGGGGGTCAGGCTGGGGCTTAGCCCCAGCCCGTGGTTACAACATATATTCCATATGACCATGGTTCCGATACAAAAGTGCACGCGGGGTTTTAAATGAATATCCCATGGTTTTTTTATGTTGCATATGACCACAACCGGAGCGTGGGGGGGGCTTAAAACCATTTAGCCATTTTTCCCAAGCGCTTGGTCGTATGGACCCCTATGTGTCCAGGTGCTAGGCGGTTAGGGGTTGAAGGTGCCCTAACCGTCCTACAGTTTTCACAGTTATTCGGTTGTGCACGGGTGCTGGGTTTTCACGCTACATATTGCGTGTGTGCCAGGTTCATTCAAGAAGGGTGCATTTTGGCGAACCAGTTTCAGCAAGGTTGAAGGAGGAAAATGGAGGAGGCCTAACTTCTTCATCTTTTGGCCGATTGAGGTGCCGTAAAAGCCCAGCTAGGGGTTTTTGGACATCTTGAATCTATTGGCACTATTATCAAGGCCATTTGAATACTTCTTCTACAGGTTTTTCACCATTGAAGTTTCAGCACGCTCTAGGGAGCTTGAAGCCCTCATTGATTGAGGACATGTTTTGGTGAGCCTATGTTTGTTTTCTATGATTGAATAATCATTTTTGGCTAATTGTTATGCTATAAACACATTGGGACAGGTTTCATAGGCTTTTGAGGACTTTTACAGGTGTTTTTTCCACAGATAAGCTCAGGGAAGCTTAAGGCCACATGCAGAAGAGGTCATGTCCGGATGAGCCATGATCCGTTTTCAAAGTTCTATTAGTCATTTTTGGGGTTTTTATGTGTTCTGATCTCAATGGTACAGTCTTTTTTTCCATTGGAGTTGAGCATCAGCTTTTAAAATAACTTTTGACAAATTAATCCCAGAGAGCCAAGTCCATTGATGGAGGCTCAAGGAGATGTAGCCTGGAGGGGGGTGAACTCCTTTATCAGCTTGTTCTTGTTGTGAGTTTGATGGTTTATTTGTTGCAAGTTGTGTTGTTGTGTATTTGTTTAAAGTACATATTTAACCATCTAAAAGAACAATTCCTCACACATAAGCATTTACCAAAAGATACATGAACTTAACACATAATTTTATCTTGCATATTTTAACACATGAAGCAAGGTACTGTAAAGTTTATTTTAATGAAGTAGAGGGTGCTTGCATAGCATAACAAGTCAGCCTTCTATTTTCAGATCATCAGGATTCAGGCCTTTGGGAGTCCTTTACTCACTCAACTTCTGCTTAATTTCTCCCATAGTACAATATTGCCTGACATGTGTCCCCTGCTAAAATATCAACGGCCACAAGCGATTGCGGGCTCACAACTAGAAAATACTTTAATTTTCCTTATGATCCCCTCAATGAAAAGATGCTCATTCATAGCAGGATCGATATGCATTGTTGATCTGTTGATATATAAAGATCAATGATCTTGAGCGATTACGAGTTCACAACTTGTAGAAACTTTAATTTGCATCCTGATCCCTGTAATGACTCCCCACCGTCAATTTCTCTCCGATGAGATCTAATGGTCATGACTTAATATTGCTGATCTAATGACTGATCTTTCTCTCGCTTAGATCTTACAGCTGAAAATTGAATCTGTTCGCCTGCCATTATTTCGAACCCAAAAAGGGTTGCGCTTGGATGTTTCCTATGCAGACCATGGACTTTGACGACCTATTTCCCTTGACAACTACATTTGATAACAAGGTCCAACATATGATCACGCAAATTTCTTTGTTGATGGAAAGTAGTATGAGGTTGTATGGGTTATCACGACCTATATCTCGTGGGAGATTCAATTTCACCTTCGCAGAATCAATTTTCCTCGTCAAGTCTAGAAGAATTTGAATTTGTTGGTCGAACGAATCGATGAGAGTTGCGTCATCTAGTTGAAGAAAGAATTGATCTCTCTCGATCGTCATTCTTTTGAGAGAATAGAGAACTATTTGGCATGTGTCAAGGAACTCCAGTTGACATTGGGAAAATGCGGAAAGAACTATCAGAAGAAGGATGGAAAACTCATTGAGTTGGTCCTGATGAACTTAAGAATATCATTTAACGTGTTTGTGTCGAATTTCTACACCAACTAGAAAGCAGGAAAGGAAGATGGTAAGGATTACGCTTTTGAATATTTTTGTGATCTTTTGATTACTGATCAATGAAAATTGCTTGATGAAGGAAATATTGGTGGGAAACACTAATCCCACTTGCTCAAAGGAAAGGGAAATATGGATTACAGGGATAGAGTACAGTTTGATGCCTCTACATAGAAACCTGCATACTATGACCAAAAGCCTCAGAGATAGGCAGATGCACCACAATGAAGTCGAAAGAAGAAGACATGTCAGTACTATGGAAATACTGGACATGTGGACAAAACCTTCTTTAAGAAGTGAGATGATTTAGAAGAGAAGGTTAAACGCCTAGAAGGAGATGTGATTGTTGTATGCTGACCCACTAATAATTTCACCTTCGAAGTCGGAACTTCTCAGGCCTTGTTGTCTTATTCTGCGCATAATGAATGGGTAGTCAACTCTGGGTGCCCTCACCACATGGATAAGGATGCCTCCTTATTCATGTGGTTGGATGAAGCTAAAAAAAGTAAAATCTATGTTGTTGATGATTTTGCTTTGGATGTTGTTGGTCAGGGTGATGTTGCTTGTCGACATGGGAAGATTGTTGATGTCTACCATGTGCCAAATCTCAGTGCCAATATATTTTTTGTTGCTCAGTTAACATAGACAGGTAATATTGTGGAATTTTGGCTAGATTGGTTTTATGTTTGTGATTTGAAGAAAGGTAAGTCAATTTTCGTTGGCGGTCATCTTGACTTGATAGATATATTGTACAAGTTATATGAAATGAATTGACCTGCCATCAAACCGAGTGCACTTGTTTCTCACACTAATGAGAGAAGTTTAATTTGGCATGAACAACTCTAACATTTGAATTTCAAAATTTTATAGGCACTAGCAACTCAGAACATGGTTGTTGGTTTACCAAAGGTGTTTCCCCCTAAAGGAGTCTATAAGGGTTTTGTGCTTGGGAATAATCATCATGCACCATTCGACTCTGGAAAAGTATGGAAAACAAAGAACCTAATGGATTTGGTTCACAGTGATGTATTTTACATCAATCTAACTTCACTGTTCTAACTTCACTGTTAGTTGCAAGGTATATTTTCACATTCATTGATGATTTCTCTCATTTCAGATGGGTCTTTTTCTTGAAGAATAAAAACCTTGTCTTTGAGAAGTTCAAGGAGTTCTGAGCCTATTATCCCCTAGCCTAGGGATAACTAAGTATATCATGTCTTGAGGCCCACAGGTCCAAGACATGGAGTATCGAGAGTCGGAAGACTTGAGCATGGCCCCAGAGAGCCCCTCTTTACTTCAATGCACTCATTTATCACCATCAACAGTATCCATCCCACCATCCTAGTCCTGAAGTAGCAATGAGTCTTGCTCCATGAGGTAATGAGTTTGGCTATCATGGTATGTATCACTCTAATTTTTGAAGAACTTGAATATGCCGTATTGAATCCTTCTTCATTTCATGAGGTTTTCTTGGAAATTATGCTCTTTACCTTGTTCATACCTAGAAGGGTGACATGGTGCCCTAGTAAGTTTATTTTCCTTTAGTATGGTTTGCCACTAGGTGGATCTGTGAAAATTCATCGTTCATTCCCTCCATACCTACCACTTTCCATCTTTATTCCTTTCATCTCCCCTATCCTTGTGTGGGAATTAGGATTGGATACACTAGGAAGGTTTGTACCTTACCTCATGGGAAGAAGGGGCTAAAGGCCCAAAGGGTAAAAGTAGCTGGAAAGAGTTAAAGCCAATGTGAAACATTTGATATGATTCTCCCAAGGATCCCCGAGAAAGAAATGAAAATATTCTCTGTAAGGAAAGGGGACCCATAAGATACATAAACACTCAAGGTACTAGTTGATGGATAGGAGGTCTCATCACGAGCTATCCTATTATGACCATGGGCATGTAGCGGTATGACACTACCATCTATCTGGTCGCCAAACCAGGGTAGTGACTCTTGGTGGCATGGACAAGAGAAAGGGGGTCTCCTCACGAGCCAAACTTCTCATTTCTGTGAAATGTTTGTGGATAATGTTGTCACCTATGGTCATCAATCCAAGATAGTGTCCCTCAACTATTCCCTTGAAGCACAAGAGAAAAATATCAAAAGAAATAAAATCAAGAGTAAAAGGAAATGAATGGGCTAGAAAACAATTGAATTTAGGACAATGTACAACTCACCCTCTACAAAGGCACCCACGGGTAAGACTTTACATTTCCCTATTATTACATGCACCCAATGCCACCTCATACACTTACATTACTTGGACTGGATCCAACCTGGGAAACACCCCAAACTTAAGAGAGGTTAGCCCAATAGGACACCGTGAGACCCTCTCCAAAACTAACTTGTCAAATTTCATAACATCTTTGAGCATTTGTCTGGGTAAGGGGGGTTGATGCACATGTTTGGGTAATTTAATTATTGGATGTGATTTACATGCTATAATTCCTATGACTTATGAACCCCTGGAGGTCATACTTATTTTTGTTGCAGGACCTTGCTCGGTGGACATGTAGGCATGAGGGAATTATTATCTCAGAACTTCATGGGGGCTTAAAGCCCACAAATGGATGTTGCAACCCCAGCTAGGCATAAGAAGAAATTGAAGACTTGCATCGGGAAAAAGAAGGGTGTTTCCTTTGGAGGCACACTAGCAGACCTAGACCCAGGGGGTCCTTTCTCTTCCACGTGGACATTAACCTATGAGGGCCCTATACATCACCATCATAGCCCTAGATGTCATCCAGAGCTAGGGTTTCATTTTGGAGGCATTTATCATCCTAGTGGCATGTGTGGGCATCATCTGGGTCCTCTGGAGGCCAAGCACCCCACTTTTCTAGCTCAATGTTTCACCTATGAGCCTCAACGTCACCCTCGAAGGGCATGACATCACCCTTGGAGATGTATTTATATGCTAATTAATTTTTATTATGTCAAAATTGAATTTTATTGTAAATTGGCCAGGTCGGCCTTATTTTTGACCTAAAATTAATTAAAGGTCAAAATTTTGTATAAATAAACATAAAGTACTCTCATTTTCATCATCACAACTTCTCACACAAGAGAATAGGTCTGAAATTGGCACCCTAGTGAGGGATATTGGCTGAAATTGTGAGGTGCACTCTTGTATAAGGCTATTTTTTGCAACTTGGATCAATCTTGGAAGTTTTTATGGTGATCTTGCATGGTATTTTCATGATTATTCTTGGTGCAAGTATGTAAAATCTGCATTTTTGTCATCTATTGAATGGTTTGCATATGGTTTTATTTTCTCATACAAGATTATGAAATTGCATGGTATATTTAACGCTTGAAGCAAGGAACTTAAATTGCTACTTTATTACTTTCTATTTGCCAAGCTTTTCATTGAATTGATCTAGTGACTAGTGAAACCCTAGAGCCTTAAATTGCTAGCACTCTAAGGATTTTGACCTAGTAGTCTTTGCATAAGTTTTACTCCATAAGAAGCCTAAGAAGAGCAAGGTGTTAGGGCCTATAATTTCCTACACCCTAGCATCTTGTCTCTTGAGGTAAATGCAAAGGGGGACTTAAGTTACTACTTCTCCTATGCATTCTCCCTCTTAGACTTGTGTGCATTATCAAATTGATTTGAAGCCTTAGAAGAATTCGTTCACTTGACTCCATAAGATCGATAAGGCACTAGTTATTGCCTCTCTCTTGTTGAAGGATTGATTAAACACTCAAACACTCTTCTCCTAAGATTTTACTAACTATCTCTAACCCTAGTTTATCCTAGATCACTAACTTATTTGTTGATGTTATAAATGTTTGCTACAACCATCTAATTGCAGCAAATTTTCTGCATACTCAACATTAATTGTTGGCCAATCATTTCAGAAATTGCTTATTACAAGTTATTATCATTCTACTTAATCAATGTTATCTTTTCATTGTCTTTTCAAGATTGTCTAAGAAGTGTTTGTTGCAGTTGTTACATTTTATCAATTGATGTTGTAAACTTATTAATTGCTGCAATTTTATATCAACTAGCACTTATTTTCACTGTCCATTGTCTATTGAGGTGTTATTATCATATTTGTACTTGGAATTATTGTTTATGCATGCTATATTGTCTTGTTCCGGGAAGGTACTTCAAGAAATTCATTAACCTCATATTTTAGACATGGATTTAGTGACTTTGGTAACCAGTGAGAGGGGAGGATATATCTTAACCATAACCCTAATTTTCCAGCCCTTTAGGTTATCAGGGACTCCTACCCTAGGGTAGACCTTGCATGTCCCTATAAAGTGGGCATTTCCTATTAAGGTGATAGTGATAGGATATCCTGGTTATTACAACAATATCCCTTACTTGCCTTGCCCTAGCCTTTGTTGAAAACTAATGTGGTCGACCCATCAAATGCTTGAGATCAAACAATGGTGGTGAGTATGTAAATCAACCTTTTGAAGAATACCTGCTTTGATCTGGTATTGACTGGTAGCAGTCAGTTCCTCGCAATCCTTATCATAATGGTGCTACATAATGCAAGAATTGGACATTAGTCGAAATGGCTATATGTCTTTTGCAGGCTAAATATCTGCCTCCTCTCTTTTGGGTTGAAGTAGTATATTGTGAAAATTATCTACTTAATCATATCTCGACTCAAGTTGTTCCTTCCATGATTCCAGTTGAATGATGGTATGGGAAGAATCGTTCAGTCAGTCACCTCAGTCGACCACCTCCCATCTCAACATCCCATAGGGGGTTCCTGTCCCCCTGAGTCACCATTGTTAACCCCTAGATTTTCACCCTTGAAAATATTGAGGGTTAAGAGACAACATGCACTATTTTGGTTGGCATTCTGAGATTCTCCTAGAGTTTAGCACTTGTGTTGATTTAGAGGTTGGTTCCCATCATAGAAAAGTACATGATCGATATATGGTTGTTTTTTCATAGTTAGATCTAGCTTGGTTTCCCATGCATTTGAGAGAGTTGTCTACATACAACAAGCATCCCTACATTTTAGGAGATAGTGATTGAGAGGTTCATTTGACAGTTTGGAGTAGTTTTGAGCATACAGGTTTGGTCCTTGCATGATTCTAGGCCCAATGACACTTATTTGGGTGACATGCAAGAAAATTTTGTTTTAGCAAGTTGAGCTTCAGGATCAGATTGACATTTTGAGTGTGCAGTATTGATCCCTGAGACATTTTGAGTCTTTTGGACCTTTTTTGGGTGACATGCATGATATGTCTAGTTTTAGTAGGTGGTGCACCAGGGCTAGCATGTCAATTATGATTTCAGATTTGGAATCCTCTCATAAAATCAAATTTGATGAGTATGATATCATTGACATGCGAGGACATTCTATTTTTAGCATTGTCTATTTTTAGATAGTTGACACATGGTAGTATTCTACTAGTCATTCTGGATGTTTTTTATAGTTACCTAAAATTTAGGAGCCACACCCTATTTTTAGTAGTTTAAGTTTATAATAGGGGTGGTTGGATCCAGAGGTGACAAGTGGCAGGGTCAAATTCTGACATTTGATAGAGTTTTAGTGTGATGTGGCATCTACATGGAATTAATTAAAGTGGGGTACATTTTTCAAGGAAAAAGCATTAAAGTCAAACTTAATGAAAGTAAAGGTGAGGTGCATAGAATGAGGTGGCACTCCCATGAGGTGATTGAGGCAATCATGGATTAATTTTTTCATTAAATTTTCCTCACTCGCCATAATTTCACTTTCCATGCATTAATTTCTCCAAATTCCCCTTAATTTTCTCGTAAACGCTAATTTCTTAAAAAATAGTGAAATCCCTAAAAACTAAGGTGAATTTCCTTTGTGGCTAACTCATGTTTTACTTGGCCAAATTTGGAGTTTGAGCATGCATTGGATTTCTAATTTTATCCTCCATGCATCCTAACCCTTCTTAAACACCCAAATGAATTCCTTCATGCTCATTATCTCTTTTTCTTTCCTCAAGTGTGCCCTCTCTCTCACTTGTTTCCCTCACACATGTGGCGCATTAGCTATGACTTATTCCTTCTTCTCTCATGCATGTGCCTCCTAGCCTACCTATCTTCTATTCCTTTGTGCATTATACCACTAAAACACCCCTTAAAATATTTCTCTCTCACACGTGGGTGATATTTCCTTTTTCCCTTATCTCTTAATGTGCCTTCTCCTAAGAATTAGGGAACATTCTTGATTGTTTATGTGCATGCACTCACTTCTTTCATCACTTGACTTGATTCTCCCCTCTAGCATGTGCTTTCCTTATTCACTTCTCCTTATTTCCTCATGCCTAATTCCTATTTCTCTCACACTATTCTATTATTCTCCCTTACCTATGCCCATTCTCGCATAGCTAGTGTGAAAACCCTCTTATCCTCCTTACTTAATATCCCTTGACTCCTATTTCTACTATCACATGTGGGAGTCACTCATCTCCTCCACTCCACTTTGTTTGTGTGCATGCTTTCCACCCTTTTTCTCTTTCCCATGTGCCATATTTCCTATTCTTACTCCCTCTCCCACATCCCATGTGCCATACTCTCTCTTCATTGGGATTTACACCCTTGGTGCTATATATTGGATGGTCTACATTGGTTATTGATTGGATTTTTGCAGCAACGACACATACATTCTCTCTCTCTCTCTCTCTCTCTCTCTCTCTCTCTCTCTCTCT
>ML777890.1:180823-213819 GCA_009831015.1 Picea engelmannii
TCTCATTCTCTCTAGTATAGCTACTCTCTCTTTGAGAAAGGGTGATCATTTTACTGGTTGTGGACTTTTTGATTGTGACACAATCAAACCTTTGACAAGCCTATAATAAAGATTTTTTTTGTTTGTGTCTGAACCTTCCTTCTTGTTGGTACTTTGTTTAATTTTTGCAATTAGATTAGTAGTTCATGTTATTCATTGTGATATTATTTTGTCTTTTGAGTAGTTTCTCTTCAGTTTTCTTCTATCTTCTCTTGTACTAACCCTACAATATCCCTCCAAGCTACAAAAACTATCTTTTCCCCCACGTCTTCGTTAGTTTTAACATGTTGTCCAATACATTACGACTGTTTTTTTTTTTTGTCATTAATTGCAGAAAATCAGAATTCTGAATAGTAGCAGAGTACCCTAGGGACTCCCTCTTGAGGCTGGAAATCACCAGCCCAAACAGAGAGGGATCTAGCTAGTGACAATTTGGGGATTTTATCCTTTAATTAGTTGCTTTTCCATCGCTGAAATTTATGTTCAATCGGCTCAATTGGAGGGTGAAAAAGTGTGCTAACAGGACCATGTAGAACACTCCCTCCTAGTGACACTAACATCATACATCAACACACCAAGTCAATAGGAAACATCATGAAACATATACCTCTTAACACCATCATCTAACCCCTTGGGGGGCTAGAACTGTCATCCATGTCCAAGATAAGCATATATACCAAACCACACCATAATGAGATAGTATGGTTCACAACCATCCACAAGTGAAACCAAGGGATAATCAACAAGGAAAACACATGTGAGAATACCACCAAGCAACGAGAAAAAACATCCAACCAAGGAAAAGTGAGACTCTCGCCAAGCCAAAGACCTCCAATAAACCAATAACAAATTTATATCTGGGCTATTTTATCTCATGTCTATGTGGCTCACCTAATAGGGTTGGATGAAGTCCCTCCCATACTTAAACTTGTCAACTCACGTGGGGTCTTGAGCTAGTGTGATGCTTGAAGGGGATATTGAGGTGAATGGCTTACATCTTAAGTTACAAATTACTTTGCATGTTTTAAGGACTAATGTTTCTTATGAACCTTGTCTAACCATGTTTTATACTTTGATTTTTCTTGGATGGTCCTCACTTGGTTCTTTAAGGGACATCCTGGGCTTATATCTAAAATGTTGTGCCTTTATTGTAGGACTTTGTCATGTGTGATGGAGACCAGTGGGTCATCCAGTGACTCACCAACCTCAGACATCAACTCTCACATCCTTAGAAACTTGAAAAAATGGACATATGGGCTTGGTATGAGTAGATCTAGTCATGATGGCACATAGATGGGTTGGAAGCCCATAGGCTGGGTAGAGTACCCTGGAGCCTATTTTTCACTAGGATCAGGGAACGTTGTAGTAGCAGACAGTCAGAGACATTTCATAGATGAGATGGATCTCCTCAAGGCCTGGATGCAACACCTGGATCTTGGACATTGGCCCTATTTTGATAATGACGTCACCTTCTAGAACTTGACGTAGCTAGGGTTTGGCGATTTCTTGGGGTACTGATGATGCATGGAATGAATTTTGATGAGGAGATAATTCACTTTCTCCCACCTTTCTCTATATTGGTGCCACATGGCCTTTGGAAACCCCCTCCTTGCCTAAGGAGGCTTGACGTCTCACACGTGTGGCTCATTATGGTGCATTTTTCATTTATTACACTTTGTAAAGGTTAAATGAGGGGTTATCCCCACTTCTATTTTGATGTTGACATTTTGTGTGGACAAATATGATAGGGTAGACTCATATAAAAAGGATAACCCTCACTTTCATTTTATCATCATCTTTTCCTCACCATTGTGAGAGTTACTTCTGAAATTTTTGGTCCCTTGGGGGTTATTGGTCTTTCTCTCTCATGTGTTATGCTTGGAATGGATCTCTTGTGGATGGTTTGTTTATTTTGGATGGATATTTTTTCAATTAGGGTTAAATTTTCATGGTTTATTGGATGAAGTAAGTAACTTTTTGCAATTCTATGTTATGTCATTGATGCTTATGGTAAAAATTTTATTTTATTACAGGAAGTCTTGTTTTGTTGAAACCCTAAGAGAGGAACATAAGTTCTTCTTCTTCTCACAAAGTTTTACTTGTCCAAAATTGGTTAATTTTCCTTGATAGGATTAGAACCCTAAAGCCCTAAAGTTCTAGCACTTTAGAATTTTATCCCTAGACAATTGATATTTGACCTAGTTGAAGCTACAAGAAGGGAGAAAGGGTATCTAGGGCTCAAAAGTGCTTACACCCTAGACATCCTTCTCCTCAAAGTCTAAATACTAAGGCCCAAATGTGTTTTCACCTTAAGGTTTAGACAATACCTCTTGGTTTCAAGTAGATCAACCTTCAAGCTTGGATGCATTTGAGACTCCATATCCCTAGAAAGGCACTAATCTAGAAGAAAGTCTTGTTGTGAAAGTGATTGATAAACCTCTTTGGAAATATATTAAGTGTTCTACTAACTATACTAACTCTAACCCTAGAAAATTCATTGTATTATTTGTCTCTATTATAAAAGTTTGCTACAACCATCTAAAACTACATTAATTTGTTGCATACACTCATCTAAAGGTGGCTTAACTTACTCGAAAATTTTATTTAACAATTGGATAGTATTTTATTGGTTATATGCTTACTTTTCATGGTCAATTGTGGTATTTTTTAGCACTAATTATTGTTTATGTTACAAATCACTTAATGATGTCATATAATTATTTATTACTGCAAGTTTGTAACATCCATAGCAATCTAACTTGTCTAGTGTCTAAAAGAGGTCATTATTGCATACTTTAGCTTGGAAGTTGTTATATATATGTTGCAAAGTGTTCTTGTTCTAGGAAGGTACAACAAACTACATCACAACCTCTCTTTCCTAGACCTAGACCAACCAAATCGGTGATCAAGATAAGAGGCAATAGGTTTGGCTACTAAACTTGTTATTTGATCCCTTGAGGTCACTAGGGAAGCCTCCCTTGTGGTGGACCTCTTCCATCACTAAAATGAGGTAAGATCCTATTAATTTGGTTTCAATGGTATCTTTTTCCATTGTTATGCAATGTTTGGGGATGTTGTGGTGGGATTTGCACAACCACAAATCCCGTGATAACAATTACTTCTATATTTTTTCCTTAGGAATAACACAAGATGATGTGGTCGAGTTTGCGGGTCTAGGAGGGTGGCTTGTCTCATTCATGACCACTTACAACTTACATTCTCTTTGGTTATTTTATACGATCACTATAGGCTTATGTCTATTTAGGGAAAATGGGCCCCCACCCTTCTAGGATATTTATGTTGTTGTGTGCCACTTCTCTAGCAAGAAACCAAACATCAAAATGATAATCAACATAATGAGATAATCAAGGCCCCTATCTCTCTTTTATCCTCATAGTTCACCTTGTCTCTCCAAGTAAATTTTACATTATTTTATTATTAATTAATTAAATCACTTTAATTAATTACTTAACCATTTTACCTATTAAAAGTGATTTATCCCTCCTTATGGCTTTTCTAGCCACTGAAAGTCACTTCTCATCATTCTATCATGTAGTGTTCTTCCTCCCAATTTCAATGAGCTATTACACTAAGAGGTTCCTCCAAGTATCATGCCCAATATGGCCTCCTTAGTGGATTTAATTAAAATATAACCCATAATAACTCAAAAATACGGAAATCGTCGGAATGCAACAGAACCAAAGCCAAGTTGTGCGGAAAGGATCCTAATGATGAAATATGATGAATAATGCAGGTTGAGCCCAATAAAACCCCTCAATAGCTCCTATAATCTCTATCACCCCCATCTGGCTACTTTGGTCAGCATAACACTTTGTAATATAATGATGTCCAAAAGTGGGGACATTACAGTCCTCTCTGCTAGAATATTGCTTATCTTCAAGCAATAATTGAATCAATATACATATGATATCGGGGTCCCATATCCACTTGTGCTACCCAAAGTAGACTCCATCCAACACTGAACTACTAAGCACTCTAATACATCGATCCTATATCAAGATGTGAATTGCAATACCCTGTGAAGTATAGTCCTGTAACATATCAACACCATGATTCTCCTTCAAATGATGCATGGCCTCAACCCAAAATGAGTCTATCCTCCAAGTCCATAACAAAACCAACACGGCCTCCACCAACTGAACATGTTGTTTCCATAGAGACATACTACAAAATCTCAACAAGTCACCAACAAGTGACGTGCTTCCCCCAATATTGAAGCTCAATGGAAAATCAAAGTGACTTTCCCCTGGAAAGATCCACTTGCCTATGTCATCCAATGAAATGCCTAGCCCTGCAATCCTTGGGTCCCATGCTAATCTCTCCCAAGGATCACGATGTTGACCTTGCAGTGCTCTAATCATAATTTTCTGCTCACATTATTCATCCTAGATCCTCATGCTAAACCTGTGATGATTGGGCTTGCTATAAAAAATCTGAACCTGTAAATGTATCCTTGTGAAACCAAAATCTGCCCATCCATCACCCAACTCAATCACGAGTATCAATAGGAAGAACCTGTCTCACCTCATAGAACGAATCTCAACAATTCCTCTCATAGTAACCCAAGGGTGGAGTCTTTTGCTCATTGGTACCACCTGGACCCTCATATATAGGATGAAGCAAACCTTTGATTGAATGGACTCCCGGATCCTAAGGAATATTTGGAAGTTCATCACTTCCAATCCCCACTAACTGCTGATAAGCCATACTAATAACTTTCGGAAGCCCTCCATCCTCATCCCAATGAGAATCTGAATCTATATCAACCTCTAAGATATCCACTATCCCATGGCCTAAGATACTCACCATCACACCCAACACCTCAATGGTTTGTCTTTGATGATCCACCCCTATGTTGTTGTGTGAAATAAAGACACTCGTGTCAGGTGGTATTGGTCTACCAGCTCTCCATGTCCCCTGCCACTATCTTACTCTCCCTATTCTAATTTCAATGATGAAGGTATCAGGAAAGGATAACAAACATATCTGCAACCGACTGTAGGAATGAAAAGTATCATATGCTTTGGTCAACCCCAATTACTTGACCCAAAGCTCATCCTCTTGCACCCATGGTGAATAATTTCATGTACTCATCACTAAACTCGAACCATCAGGTACAACAGTAGGTAACTGTTGACGGGCGAAATTGACCCTCCGTCAACTGAGAGAGTGGAACTGGTCTGGGGTTGTCTAATAACCCAAGCCGTTTGGAATGAACCACCCTGACGGGTTTAGCGGCTCCATTAGCCGATCTAAGGTCCTAGGAAAACCAAAGAGAAAACTAATCTAAACTAAACTAATATAACTAAAACAAACTAAACTAACATAAAACTAAATAAAACAAACTAAACTAACTAACAATAAATAAAACAAACTAATACTAACTAATCTAATTAAAACTAACTATTAAACAAATTAAACTAAAACTAATTATTAAAACAATCTTAAACTAATCTAACTATTCTACAATCTACTAATTACTACTATACTAACTACTAAATGGAATATAACTTATTCACAAAATATACAATATCTACAAAATACAGATTTAAATAAAACCTGGAAAACTCATTTACTTTCTGCCCTAAGACAAAGAAAGATATTTTTGTTGATTTTATGATTTTATAAACAAGAAATTAAACTTACTGAAATTAAACTTACTGAAATTAAACAATCTAATATACTAACTACACATATATCTAAACTAAACTACTAATAAATACACTAAACAAACAAATGACAAACTGACCTGGAAACGCTCCAAATTTGTCCTGTGTATGATGACTTCGAAGCTGGTCGGAGGAAGGAAACTCGCACCGGATGATTCAGAAGCTTCTCATAAACGATAGTTGCAATGCTCTTTGAGTTTATTTACAGGACAAACAAGACATAAAAAATCATAACAATTTTATGATTTATAAATCTCTGCAATTAGGTAAACCTATTATGCAAAAACTTATACTTAATAATTCAATTGATGAAGAAGAGAAATCTGTCATTCACAAATTGAATCAATTAATTGCTATGTTTTTTAAAGTACTGGAAGAAATCAGATATGGATTATATTGATTAAATCATATCATTTTCAAAAGACTAAGATAGCTAAAGTAGTCATTAACCAAATGCAAATTGATACACATAAACATGAAACAAAAGATTGATATTGTGAAAAGCTAAAGCTATAGCAGAACATCAAATTTTGTCTCAGTCTGTATTAAAATTCCACATCCTTGTTCTCCCACGAATGAGGATGATCCTTATTAAAAAAATAATAAGCATTTATAAGTTTTTCCATAGGGTAAAACCTCCCTGTGGAAGTTATCAAACTGTTTACATAATCTGGGAAGATATTCCCAAGTTGTCTAAACTAGGAAATTAAAATGAAACTAAAACATCCAAATATCCTCTAAATTGTCCATCAAATCCCATGCAATTTCGAATTCACCTGAAAAGGATCCAAAATAGACAAGTTAGAAGACTCTTTTATTAATAAAATGATAAAAATTAAATTCCATAGACTAGCTACAGAATCATCTGATTCTGTAGCTAGTCTAAAATAAAGATACAGAATCAGAATTTAGATTAATTCAAATCTTTTTAAAGAATTAAATTTAATATTCATTCAAGAACTATCTGAGAACAAATCATTTAGTTTGAAAGAATTATACCAACAGGATCCACATCATTTAACCGAATACAGAGATAGCAATACTCTGTTTCGATTATTGTCATAAGTGGGGTAAATGAAATCATATGTAACAGCATCGTAATCATTTCTCAACAAATCAAATCCATTTGTTATGAGATTTAATTGAAAACAAAACAAATCGCCAACACTTCATTATACTTGTCTCAACAATAGGAGAAATAATCGAATCGAACAGGATTATGATAACTGTATAGCAAGTGATTTATATTGTGAGTGAATTCAAACCATAACTGACTCATCGTAACAGGATCAATCAAACAGAGTTTGTTATCGATCGTTTATCATTGCACAGTGAGAAAACAAGATTGATTTTCCTTTACCAAAATATTTCCAATCAAACGAATTACAATTGAGTTTGACCAATTCGTTTTTACACATCAAACCAAACAGTAATCCAAACAAGCGAATTAATCGGCTGAGTTTAGCATATTCGTTGCAAATCATACTCGTTTTATGTTTCGGGCATAGTTGCACAGGTTTAATGAGACCATTGTTTTTATAAAAACAGAGTAGTTATTTCCAAATTTAAATCAAACAGAGTGGTATTCATGATTTGGAAAATCGTATGACAGAGTACATCGTAACAACTACACTCCCGAAATTATTTGTCAAACACAGCATACGAATCATACAAGATCGAATCCGAGGGTAATCATATTCTAAAAAGAGTATGGAACTTCCCGTGAGAGGTGAATACAAAACGAATTGTATTGAAAACACACCATTAATCCGTTACTTCATTCAAACAGGCTTAGCAAATGAAATCCAAATGAATAACCATAAAAATCTGTGAGCAAATCATATATCCAAACGAAATTTCATTTATTTTTAGCAAGAGCTATTTCGAAATATACACAGGGCTATTCGAAAACAGAATTCAACTCATTATATCAACCCCAATCATTCACACAATTAAAACGATACCAAAATTTATACCTTTATAGTGATGAGATGACTTGACAGGTGAGAGGGAGTTCTGAAGAACAGATCTGAAGAAGTGATAAGCATTCTAGCAAATGCATACATACCCAATACGTTCCCTTCAGCCATTGAGAAGATCTGAAAATTGACCTGAAAAACATGAGCTCGATCTTTGTAACCACTTGCTTTCTGAGGAAACCGTTTGAGATGAGGATAAAGGGGCTAAAATTGGTTCTGGGTTTTCAACAGTTTGATCTAATTCAAAACCGTTTGCCTAGAATCGCTCACGCAAAAACGTGACTCTGGGGGCAATTACGGGGGCAATCATAAGCAGTCTTCTCTGGAAAAAATGAAATCAAAACCGACTGTGAACACCATGGGGGTTCAATTTGCCCTTCAGGAGCCATGAGAGAACACACAGTGAGTCGGGCTAAGGGACAAGGGTTTGAACAGAGTAGGCTCAGAGATTTTCCCAAAAATGAATAGAGGTAACCCTGTAAGGAGGCAGGCATTAATGCAAAGTGTGCGAGAGTGGTAGAGCTTACTTCTGCCATGCATAAGAGTTATTACGAAAGTACAACTGCCAGTTTTCATAGTTGTTCAACCCACTATAGCATAGTTCAAAAATCATGTTGCTTGGCTACCCAGTGAAACAATGGTAAGTGTATAAATAACGTGTGCAATCAAAACATTATGTCATAGTTTCAAACCATAAAATATTCAATTAGAAACCAAAACCAAATAATTAACCATGCGCCAATGTATTGTAATCACTTATATCAAAAGTTTGACCAACGTGCCAATAGTTTTGTAAACACAAACATAGGTATCATATCAAAGATATATGTGAAAGATTTAACAATAACGCCTATGCATTGTTGTGAAACCAATGGTTAAGTAGGCCAAATAAAAACATGTAAATCCAAAGCATCGCAAACCTAATGAAACCAAGTCACATAACCAATCAAAAAATGTCCAATGAGTACAGTTCGAAAGTTTTTCCAGCTGCAAAATGATAAGTGAAATGTAAGTGCAAAGGGCATATCAATCAGAAGGATGACGACAGTTCAAACAATGATTCTAATGCGACTTTGAAGGACTAAGTTTTCACGCTTACAGTCGTGAAAACAAAACGAAGATAGGCATGCGAAAAGGCGCAAAGAATAAAAAGCGTCATTCATTTGAAAATTGCGAAGAAAAATTGATGTTTGCGAAACATTGGTGTAGGCAGCTTATAAGACAATGAAAAATGTGAATTGGCTACCAACAGTAACTCCACAAACTATTGGTCAACCACTCTCCATCCATCATCGCTCATGAAAATGTTGATACTGTGAAGGTGATATCCCATATCTATTTACTAATGCAAGGGAGAGGAATTTCCATGCTCCACTAAGTACGTCTCATCCCTGCAATCCATTGCATCCCTCTGAATCCCATTGTATACCTCTGCATTTCTCTTTGAACTATCACTCACCACTGTATGCCCCTACATACTCATGTAATCTCATGTATTCTCCTGCAGCATCATGGATCCTGGATGTACTACTGGGTCAACCTCTACATGAAGATCAGCCAATCCTGGAACACAAATGGAAGTGTCCTCATAACTGACCCTTGTTCTAGAGTCCCCATGCATATGTGAGTGCTCAACTATCTCAAAAATCATCGTGGAGGGTAGCTCCTGTGACATATGGACATCCTCCTACATCTTCATATCATATCTCTCCATACTCATCAGTTATCCTGGGTACTCCTCATTCTCCTCCATCAACCGATGCTCCTCTTCTAAAGCACCAACATCCTCTAGCAATATGGCTAAAGGATATATCTAACTCTCTATTAAGACAGATGTAGTGGATCTTTGTGTAATATCCTTAAGGATCTCCTCAGATATGGACTCTAATTTATGAAGGGTTGTCTATGTTCCTTCCAAGAATATTTGTGTGCTCACCAACTCATGAGTGAATCAGTCCACCTCAATCTCATGATCCCTCAGTTCCCTATGATACATCTCACCAACCTCCAATAGGTATTCTATGTCCATCAACAACTATTGGTAGTTGGCCCTCATCACAGATACTCTCTCCTTGAGAGTATTAAATTCATCCATGGAAAGTCCCTCATCCAAACTATCATGTGCCATCGATGACTCCCAATAATAGCCTACCACCAATGCATGTTTGTCATCAATGAGTCTAGTAGTTTCTAGGATCATGTCCTCACTGACTCTCAATTGTCTTTCCAAGTGTCGTGACTCCTGATAACAATCTTGCTGAGGGGATACCTCAATCCTCTCACCACTAATGTCAACAATGGAATTCCCAACAAGAAAATCCTCAAAATATAGGGAACTAAATTTCCCAATGTCCACTGTGCTACCAAGTCCTCCTGTATGCCCTTGCACACCAACACCAACTACTATCTCCATATGAATCGCATTGTATCCTATATGGGAAAATTTATCCTCCTGTGAACTCACCTTGCTACTATCATCTATGCCTGGATCCCATACAAATGTGTCTATACATGAGGTATGGTCATCTTTACCAATAAGGAGTGTATCCTCATCACTGTAGACCGGTCCTGGAAGTGTGTATCCCATCAAACTGTCAGTGTGCACAACTTGATCTAAAAATGGAATATCCAAAAGAGGGGACTCACTCTCCTCATATTGATAGGTAAAAGGTCAAATTTCTCTAAATTATGTCTCTCCTCCTGGGTCTGCAGATCTATATGTCCCTGGTGTACAATCCCCACACAAGGCTCCTCCACCATAACAGAAATTCCACTGATATCCTCATGTGTTTTGGCTATCATAGGTGTCTGAGAAGATGAAAATTATGTCACTATCATCATAGAAAGATCATCATCCTCCATGCATGACTTCCTAGAATCCATGTCTACACCCAAGGGTAGGTCATCCAACCTCCTAATCTCATCATTTCTAAGTGCTAACACATGTGAATCCTCACATGCATCACTGTTGTGTTGAAGTGTTGAATCCTCAACACTGCCTGCTGTGGGAGATGAAGAACATATGCTATCATCCTGACCATCCAATTGTCCCTCATATGTGTCAGAGTCACTAGCCTCATCATACTGCTGCAAATAGGAATCTATGGTTGTATCCTCATGCATCTCCTCATCCTCATTGTCATAGTGCACCTCAACAATGTGCACCTTCCCTTTACCCCTACATCTGTGGTTTGGCTCCCAAGGCTCTTTGTAACTGTAGAAAAGTTCCCTTCTCCTAATGGGTGTGGGATTAATCTATGCTTCCTTCCATATAGATGCTCTGGCTCTGTTTTCCTCTGCTATGTTGACCCAATGTGTAAGCTCATTTTTGATCCAACAATGATTTTTTATGGATACAAATTGTTGGAATGTTACCTGAGCCCTAAATATCTCACTAAGGGCATAATATTCCCTTTCACAATATACAATATCTCTAGCAAAGTCAAACATATCCATTTCTCCTTATGGAAGACCCCTCGGGCTGGGAGGAATATTTTCTTTGATACCACTATAATGTTCCCAACCCAATCTGATTTGGAACATTGAGTTTCTATGGAGTTTTTGTCAAACACTTTGGAGATTTGTCTTCTTGAGTTGAGTTAGGGTTTAATATTATAGTTTGTTTGAGTGTTTACATAAAGAAAATGATGTATATACGACAATGGAATATACTCAACAAGATGCAAGATCAACAACACAAGAAATAGTGATAAATACCTCAGATCTAACTTATTAATAATATATCTCTGACCTCATACAAAATGGAGCAGATATGGAATACATCTAAGAGAATAGAGTGTATGGCTGATAAATTCTCCAAGATACAAGATAGATGAATATTCAAGCTTCCAAAAGCCTCTCCAAGATGAAGACCAAGTAACATTGAAGCCCAATTAACACCTATTGTTGTATGTGATACCCTCTCTAGTTGAATGCGCACTTCCTAGCTGGTATGGTCCAAGGAAAATATGAAATCCTCTCTGATGGCCTCAAACCTCTACAAAATGCTGCAAGAAGATAGATCTGGTGATGGATAGAGGATATGAGTAATCTTTAGGTTGTAGCACAACTGTGAGACCTCCCCACAACAATATCTCTAAGACTGGTGTGCCCTCACTAGCTGAACATGCCAATAATTTTGCCTCCTTGAAGATGGCTGCCAGACCACTAAAACCAAGTGCCAAGATGTAGATCGACGGTTAGAAAACCCCAATACCAAATCTCAAATCTATCGAAAAATGTATTCCCCTCAAGAACCCAAGATCTCTAAGAACAGTGTGCCCTCCTCAAGTAGAAACTCGTCCCCCTAAATCATAGAATGAATGGGATGAAGTAGCCACTCAATAACTGAAGAAAAAAGGTGCCATGGTGATAGAAAGAACCTTTGAATTGAGATCTCTCTCATATCCGGTGTCTACAACCTGTTGAGCACTCAACACACCCTAAAAAAAGGGGGGTTCTATGACCATTTTCTACTTTTGGGGTACCACTTAATCCTTTGCACTGTCTATTTCAATATAAAACTATCGTTCGTGCTTATCTTTTATGTTTTCATGTTTGAATTTTGTAATGTCTATCTGGACATATGAAGAATCACCTTAATTTTAAAGGAGACTAATTTAACAATTACTTAAGAAATCAACAGTCACAGCATCTCTGGACGTGATTAAGGGATTTGGCATCGAGGGGATGTAAGTGCAATAAGAAATGTTCGTGAAAACAAATATCGCCGAAGACCGATATTCATCAACATTGGCGAATGAAAGTCCCTTTATTTTTTTCGAAATGAGCTTCAGTAAGAATATCGTCAAAGACCAATTCATCTGGCATCGGCATAAAAAACGAGAAGAGTAAGCATCGAGCAAGGAGAAGAGTGGAACCACCGATCGTCGACTCTCGAAAAAATTTCGGCGTTGGAGATTTACAAAGATGGTAACCCACCAAGAGGCTATGCTCTTAAAATTTCCCCGATCCCCAATACCATCGGCGTCAGGAGTGTTTTCTAGGAGCACACTAATGAAAATATACACAAAGATAGTAGTCGATCCTCGATCTATACACCAGAGAGACACGACGTGATGAGATGCTTAGCCCTTAGATATGTTATGTATGACTCATTTAAAGTGTTAGTTGATCCACAAATCATGCATTAGTTTTTGTTTCGTGCACAAATCAAAAGGGACCATTTAAGCCTGTCAATATAATGCACCTCCATCCGCGCCTCCGACGGCAGTTTGTTTTGAATTAAGTTCATTACTCACATTAACCGATTGATATGACTGATAGGACCCCTCCCATTACATTCTTTTGAGTTATTTTGTATGAACCTATTTTGCGTGGCAAAGATTTCAAAACACATAGAAGATCGAGGCTAACAATCCGAAGAAGGCGTCCAAGGTTCAATGAGTATTAGACAACTATCTTAGCAAGAATTACAGGTTTGTATCCACTTGTGGTGTTTCACATTTCATTTTTATGTGTTCCAACCCAACGCTACTCTATACACATGTTTAAAGGGTAGTTTAAATTGTAGGAACAATGCCTCTGAAGAAACCCTCCACCAGGAAATCCCCAAGAGCACCAAAGCTACAAGAACCAAAAGTAGGAGAGGGCCCCTCCCCAACAGTTGCAAGCCAATTGGAATTTGCTCCAAAGCCAGTGCTCGTCATTAAGACAGCCACCAAGAAGGCCTTCGTCCAACCCCTATCCTTTGGATACATGGAGGCGAGCATTGGAGCCAAAGCATCAATCCCTCGCTGGGAATAATTGTTCAAGAAAATCAAGAGGGAAGAACCCCTTCAGTATACCGCGCACAGTGACCCTGATACAAGAAGACTCGATGATGATGTCCTCCCAAATATTTGTAGGGCCTATATACACATGGTGGAGAGCCAGACTCCGGTGTTCCCTTGCATTGAGCTCCTAAAGTGGCTCATTGACCACACGGATGCACAAAAAATTTTGATTAATGACAATAATGATGAATGTGTCGAGGTTTTCTTGCCTTTAGAGGTCCAGAGTTACTACAAGCTCAGGGAGCCTAAAGAAACGTTGAGCACTGATTTTGTTGTATGTTTCTATGTAGCACATGACACCAGCAAAATCATGGTGTCATGGTGGAGGGAAGACAAAAAATTCACGAATCGGATTGTCGGTTGGTATCCAACATCCAATCTAAGGGAACCATACATATACCCGATGGCTCTTCTCTGCAGGTTGCATGGGGAGAAAGATTGTTCCTAGTTTTCAGAGACTTGAATGCCTCTAGCTTATATGGTGGCCATTTCAGGTATGAGCTTCAATTGGGGTGCCATCATCTCCAAACAATTGAGTACCTATATACGACAAGATCAGACACCGAAAGGGCGAGAAACCCTCTCCTTCTACATGGCCTCATATCTGTTGGACATCATCTGCGCCAGGAATGTTTTTTTCTGGAATGAACTTAAACTGGCACTCCTCCGAACTCCCAGTCCATGTATACGTCAGCATCTTATGGTAAAACAAGAACAAAAAATCCTATTCTCTTATCTTTGACCAGTTTATTGCACGCATTCATTCTTTCTTGCTCAAGAAAGAGTGCCCAAGTTTGTCAGATGAAGCAAAAAAGGTTATATCAAAAGTAGTTCACTAGTATCTAGATGAACATGAGACCTACATCAAGGTTTTTGATGCCACAGGGGCACCCCATTTGTTAACCATATATGTCCCCGATCGACTAGTGTTAGGGGAAATTTGCTATTAGACCATCCTGCAAGGATATAATGCCGCTTTAGTAAAAGACAATAAGTGGGTCTTCATACCTTATGAGTTTCATATTAGCTTCTACATGGCCAAAGACATCGTGCATGCTAAGAAACAAGGGCTAAGCCAATTGGAATTCCAGTTCAGAACAGGTTTTTTTCGAGAACATGATCTCAAGGGATTGGTCCTACAACATGCATCATAGGTATCATCATGTTGGCCTTAATCCCATCACCTATTTTAAGATGAAATTTTCATCGAAAATGCTTAAGATTGGAACAAGGTGGTGACAAGGATAGTTGACCCTCGAACAACCAGGTTCAAGGCCATGAGTTGGGAAGAGAAAGTGATGTCCTTGGAGTGGATAGCTCAAGATATTCCCAGGACCCAGGAAGGAATGGTAGCATATGAACCAGGTGAATCAATGGGTAATCTGCAAGATGACATTGAAGCAGCAAGGGATTATTGGGAATCCCCGGTACAAACCATGGATTCCCATGAAATTCAATTTGCACAAGGGATGGGTGAAATTTTGTGGCAGCAAAGCTAATTGCTAATGAAGTAGATACAGGATGATATGTACCTCATCATAACACCTGTGCTTCTAAATGGTATATGAGAAGGTGGCCCGTTGGAGCCAAGCGGCCCCAGTTCCATAAATCTTGGTAACACCAATGGGTCAGGAAACCCTGAGTCCACAACATTGTTGGTCAGTCCCTCGGTGGGAGGGACAATTCAACCAGGGGCAGGTCGGGTGTCAATAGAAACACAAGCGCCTAATCCCCTGAGAAAGCTTATACATATATATAGTGATGACAAGAGCCCGAAGCCATCTCCCGACACCCCTGTGCATGTCCAAGAGGCAAAGGGTCCTGAGAAGACTTCTTCCCCTAAGCTCGAAGTTCAAGACAAGGAGGTCTCGCAAGAGCAAACAGAAGCTGAAAGTCGCCTTGACACAAAGCATCCCAATGTATCAGAAATGGAAGCAGATATGGAAGACAAGCCTGAATCGAAGGAATCAAAGAAAGAATCTCTACGAAAGGGAATTAGCGGTTCGGTGGCCAACGAGAAAGTAAGTCATGAGTCTATACCTGATGTCTCTATTCTTCCAAATACTCAAATCTCCGACGAGAAACAAGTAGAAGCTGGATGCACAAGGCATAGCGAGGAAGTTCAGGTGCCCAATATTGAACAAATATACACCACCAGTAGCCTTGGAAACACGCTCACATGGGGTGATCACCATACACCAAAGATGATAGATGAGGTAGCAGATATCTATGTGATCTCCTATGATCAAAAGAGAAAGGTCGTTGTTCATAGGACTGCAAAGAAAATAAGGATCATGTTTGATCACTCCATATTGGTTACTACAGAGGAGAATTTAATCAACACAGCAGACACCTGGATGACTAAACTACTCCACGTGGGAAAGGCCCTCTCGGATGCCACCTTGGTTAGATCCAAGAGAGACGAAAAGGAACTAGTCAGCTCCCTAAAGGAGCTAGAGCACTTGCATCATCTGATCGAATACTATAGAGGAGACATGCAGACCATTGTGTATCTAAAAGGTGAGTTCAAAGAATTTTACAATGAGTTCAAGAAGGAAAGAAACATGTTAACCACGAACATGGTTGAGTTCTAGCAAGACACTCTCATGGCACTCGAGACATGTAAGGAGATGGAGCTATGGTATGAAAGGGGGTAGCAAGAGGTAGAAAGACTCGAGTACATCGAGGCAGTCTAGCAAGGTCGAGACAAGGAAAAACATGGAATTCGGACGGTACGAAAAAGTAGTCTTAATCACATGAAGCGAGTAGTCAAGTACTAGGCTAATATGTCTCAGGACCCACACCAAGAGATCCAAGAGAAATGGACCAGATGCAAGAAACACTGGGATAAAATTAAAAAAATAATGAAGGATGTGGGACATCCCGAGTTTGGCACCCCCGACAAATTTGTCGACTTAAGAGACATAGTCAAGTTGCATGGCAAACAAGACTTGATATGGGCTGAAGAGATCATAAATATGACCGATGCGAGGCCAGGGCAAGTGCATCAATTCACAAAACCTCCGATCAAGGCCCGAACCATGCTATAGCAGTTGAAATCTAGTCTTGTAAAGTATCGGGCGCATGCAGTAGACATTAGGAAAATATATGTGGCTCTGATGGAACAACACAGGTTTCCATAGGCCCAAATTTGTGAAGAATTTTCATCAGTTGGACTGAATACGAGAAAATTCACCCTTTCCGTGAAATATCTTGGGTTGACTGTTAAAGAAACTGTTAGAAGATAACGCCACATGGTGATTTTTGCTTTGCTTAAACTGCACTTAGCCGTTAATTTCAGTTAAACTTTATATTATAAATTAAGACCTCGACCAATTAGTTAAGGGTCGATGGTTGTTGTAAGAACTCTTTCTTTTGGGTTTTTAAGAATTATTTTGTAGCTGCTAGGAATTGAGAAGTCCTTCTATACCAAAGACAAACTATTTTCATCGAATGCATGTGATTGGACTTGGAGAAGAACTACTTCCTATCAAGTTTCATGAGTGATGCAGTAATGAGTAAGAGCAATTAATTATGTTTCAAGTTATTTGGTGCAATTTTTTGATATTCTTTGCTTTAAATGATGAAGATAAATCGTTATTTTATTATGTGATGAATTGTTATGGTAGATGAATTATTTTTCTTTCCATTATCTTATTACATATGTTCTTTCTTCCTGATAATTAGCTTCTTAAACAGTAATTGGATGCTCACATGGTTAATGTATTAGTACTAGGCATGTGGTATAAAATCATTGTCTGCATGTTTGAGTAGCAGGTTATCCCAAGCTCAGTATCTTCCCCAATAGTTAAAACTTAATCTTGTTTATTGTCAAGTTGGATTATACTCACTTTCATTTCTCCTACCAGTCCCACCCAAGAGAAAATACAGAAGAGAATACTCCTAACTGAAGGAAGAGACTTCATAAGAAAACACAAATCCCATCGATAAATTAGTCGGATCACAAAATCTGGAGAACCATTTCATCTTCAGACATTGCAGAGTCTAATTGGGCCTCTATGGTGGGTTTGGTTCCTACTATTCAGTCAAGGGATTTAAGACCCATCAACACAACCCTCCGTGAACTCCTCTGTCAAGATCAGTGTGCCCTAGCTCTATATAAACCCTCCAATTTGCGCCCTACTACCTCAAGAGATCTTGTAACTGAATGGTACCTGTTGTAGAATGGTGAGTGAGGAATACTTCACCTCTGTGACCAAGCTTGGACTGGTTTGGGTGGAATATTTCACCACCGAGCTGATATCTAGTGTTTGTTCAATCAAAACCCTCAAAACCCCCAAGTGCATGGGGTTTATAGCAAGAAGCCAAACATCAAAATGATAATCAACATAATGAGAGAATAGAGGCCCCTATCTCTCTATTATCCTCCTAGTTCACCTTGTCTCTCCAAGTGACTTTTACTTTATTTTTTTATTAATTAATTAAATCACTTTAATTAATTAATTAACCATTTTACCTCTTAAAAGTGATTTATCTCTCCTTATGGATTCTCTGGCCACTGAAAGTCACTTCTCGTCATCTTATCATGTAGTGCTCTTCCTCCCAATTCCGATGAGCTATTACACTAATATTTTCCTCCAACTATTATACCCAATATGACCTGCTTAGTGGATTTAATTAAAATATAACCCATAATAACTCAAAAATATGGAAATCGTCGGAATGCAATGGAACCAAAGAAAATTTTTTTGGAATGGATCGCGATGATGAAATATGATGAACGATGAAAGTTGGGCCCAATAAAACCCTTCAATAGCTCATATACTCACTATCACCCCCATCTGGCTACTCTAGTCAGCATAATACTCTGTAATATAATCATGTCCAAAAGTGGGGGGACATTACAGGACTCTTGTCCCATGGGTAAATGGTATGATGATGATTGTAAGGCTATGCATACGAATATTAGATACAATATATCCCACCATCTTTTCCTATCCATGACCATTCATTAGGATTATTGTCAATTGTTTAGAAGAAAGAAATAGGTATTCCTAACCATTAAGAGGAGGGAACTCCTTTTTCTCATCCACACATCCATCGAGATATTTTCTCTAATCATCCTCCCTTGGAATAAACCACTAATTGACTTTGATTGTCACACCCAATAGTCCTATTATCTCACATATTGTAGGTTGGGCAAAGACCGACCCGATCCCAAATGTGAGAAAATTATGGGAGTATCTACCCACTGTCACCTTAGATAGATACTCCCCTCACTTTAGTGATGATAAGTCACCACAAGGGGGAAATCTTGATAACCCTAGGGGGATTGAGATGGAAAGTGAATTTATGGAGAGAGAAACCCCTATAGGTCAAGTTTAGAAGTGGAAAGAAGCTCGGAAAAGTGTCGTGTTGATAAGGTTAGGTTGCCAAAGTGTAGTGTACTTGAAAGAGAGTGTTATACCTTCCCGAGACAAGACAATTTATCAAAATACAAGCTAGATAATCAAAGGGACAAGCAAGTGATGCTTTTTGTCCTAAATTACAGCAGTAAACAAATGTATATATCAGCAATGAAAGAAGTTATTTACTGTAGAATTAACCATCAAAAACATCAAATATTTATTGGGCAATAAAGCGCTAAACAAGTAGATAATTCCCCAATACTTAAGTATAAGATTTGATTGTAGACTGAAGCTGAAAAATGATGTTATAAGAAGTATATTAGGTCAGCCAATTGTCTGTAGAAAAATATTTTCTACAGCAGCAACTTCTACTCAAATAAATCAGCAAACAACTTGCCCAAAAGATAGCCAATACCAAGTAGATTACCAATAGCAACTTGCCAACTATTTTCAATGGTAGAAGAGTGAGATATAAGAGATTAAAGAGTGATTTTGCAGTATCCCTAGTGTCTGTAGCATAAGTTTATAAACGAATCAAGAAATCCTTCGTTAATCTAGACACTCTAGTGGCTCAAACAAGCTAATAGCGTATAGAATTGAATCCACTTTAGACAAATGAAATATCTCAACAAATCAGGTTTTCCAATGCAACAATTTTATTCCTCCAATGCAATTTCATATTAGTGCAATAATCTATTGGGTAATGGAGTCTTGGTTGTAAGAGTTGGATCCACTACCTCTCTAGGGGTGTATTCCTTTTTACACCCCAAAGCTTTTACTCCCTAGAGAAAGTAAATCCAACAAAGGTAAATCTAGGAGTGTGTAAGCCCTTTTACTCCTCCTACCAACCTTTGAAGAAATGGCTTATCAAATAAAAAATAAGATGAACTTGGTGGAGGGTGTATTCCCTTATACTCCTCCAAGGATTCTAGACAAGAATAGCATGAAACAAGTAGAAATTACCAACTAATGCAAAAAATTCCTTACCAATTCCACAAGATAGAAAGAGCACCAAAGATGCAAGAACCAGAAGAAGGAAAGGGCCCCTCCCCAGTAGTTGCAAGGCAATTGGAATTCGCTCCATAGTTACTACAAGCTTAGGGAGCTGGAAGAAAAGATGAGCATTGATTTGTTTGTAAGTTTCTATGCAGCACACAACACCAGCAAGATCATGGCATCATGGTGGATGGAAGACAAAAAATTCAGGAACCAGACTGTCGACTGGTATCCGACGGCCAATCTAAGGGAACCATAAATATACCCGATAGCTCTTCTTTGCAGGTTTCATGGGGAGAAATATTGTTCCTGATTTTCAGAGGCTTGGATGCCTCTAGCTTATACAGTGGCCATTTCAGGAACGAGCTTCAATTGGGCTGCCATCATCTCCAAACAGCTGAGTACCTATATACAACAAGCCTAGACACCAAAAGAGGGAGAAACCTTCTCCTTCTACATGGCCTCGTATCTATTGGACATCATCTGCGCTAGGAATGTTTTTTCTAGAATGAACTTAAACTTGCAATCCTTCGAACTCCCAGTCCATGTATACTTCAACATCTTATGGGAAGACAGGTAAAAAAAATCCTATTCTCTTATATGTGACCAGTTTGTTGCACGCATTCATTCTTTTTTTTTCAATAAAGAGTGCCCAAGGCTGTCGGATGAAGAAAAAAAGGTTATATCGAAATTAGGTCACTGGTATCTAGATGAACGTGAGACCTACATCAGGGTTTTCGGTGCCACAAGGGTACCCCATTTGTTACCCATATATGTTTCCGATTGACTAGTGTTAGGGGAAATTTTCTATCAGACCTGCAAGGATATCATGCCACTTTAGTAAAAGACAAGAAGCAGGCCTTCATACCTTATGGGTTTCATATTGTCTTCTACATGGTCAAAGACATCATGTATGCTAAGCAAGAAAGGCTAAGCCAATTGGAATTTCAGTTCAAAATTGGTCATTTTCACAAACATGATCCTAAGGGCCTGGTCCTACAACATGTATCATAGGTATCATCCTATTGGCCTTATGCCCATGACCAATTTGAAGATGAAATTTTCACCAAAAATGCTCAAGACCGGAATAAGGTGACGGTAAGGATAGTTGACCCTCAAACAACTAGGTTCAAGGCCATGAGTTCGGAAGAGCAAGCGATGTCCTTGGAGCGGAAAGCTCAATATATTCTCAGGACCCCAGAAGGAATGGTAGCATATGAATCGGGCGAGGAAATGGGTAATCCCCAAGAAGACATCAAAGTGGCAATGGATTATCGGAAATCCCCAGTACAAACCAGGGATTCCCTTGAAACTCAAGTTGCACAGGGGATGGGTGAAATTTTGTGGCAGCAAAGCCAGTTGCTAATGAAGCGGATGTAGGATGATTTGTACCTCATCATAACACCTATGTTTCCAAATGGTATCCGATAAGGTGGACCATTAGAGCCAAGCGGCCCTAGTTCCATAAATCTCAGTAACACCAATGGGTCAGGCAACCCTGAATCCACAACATCATCGTTCAGTCCCTCGGTGGGCAGGACAATTCAACCAGGGGAAATCCGAGTGTCAATAGAAACACAAGTGCCTAATCCCTTGAGAAATATGATACATATATATAATGATGACAAGAGCTTGGATCCATCTCACGAAACCCCTATGTGTGTCCAAGAGGAAAAGGGTCTTGAGAAGACTTCTTACCCTGAGTCTGAAGTTCAATACAAGGAGGTCTCACAAGAGGAAACAGAAGCCAAAAGTGGCCTCAACACAAAGGGGCCCTGTTATCCCCGATATCTAGGGATAACTAGGAGATCATGTCTCGAGGCCCACATGGTCCTAGACATGGAGTACCGAGAGCAGGATTGACTTGAGCATGGCCCTGGAGGGCCCATCTCTCTTCTTCTTCGTCAGATTTGTCCTATCAGCAGTAGCAGTTTCCATCACCACCGGCCTGGGCTTGCATCAGAGAGGACTCTTGGTCCATGAGGTAATTGATCTGAGGTATCATGGTATGTGTCGTATTTGATTTTTATAACCTTCTTATATATGCATTAGGTTCCTTTCATTTCTGATGACTGCTTGGATCTTACACTAATCCACTTGACCATTGTTGGGGTGATTGATTGGGTAACTTAGCAAGATGATATTCATGGGTCTTGGTTAGCTACCAAGGGGGATTTGCAGATCCATTGTCCGCTCCCACCATTTTATCATATTTACATCTTATACCTCGCTCATCCATCCCATTCCCCTAGTCTGGCCATTAGGATGACCTTCCAGGGTTACATCTTGTCTTGTGGGAAGAAGGGGCTAAAGGCCCAGGACGTAAAAGCAGCTGGTAAAAGGTAAAAGCCATAGGAAATAAAACCTAGAGATGCTTCACCCAGGGGATCCCCAAGAAGGCAATAAAAAGCCTCTCGATAAGAAACTAAGGGACCCTAAGAAAAATGATAAAATAAAAACAATACCTAACCAAGAGGATGGGAGGTCTCATCATGAGCCGGCCCATTATGTTCATAGGTATTTAGCAGTATGACATTGCCACTATCTGGTCACCAAGCTAGGGTAGTGACCTTTGGTCAGATCTTGAAGTAAAAAATAAAGAAAAGCAATAAAGGAAAAATGAGGCAATAAAAGGGCTTGAAAAAAATGCATCCATGACAGGTACAACTCGCCTCCTACAAAGGCACCCACAGACAACACCTGCCCTTGGTCTTACTATGACTGGACATCCCTAAAAACCATATCACCTCATTAAACATGGCTTGAATGATCTTCTGAGGAAACTTTCCATCTCTTGTGGGTATTAGCCCAATAGGTTGTTCTATCGGTTTCCTTAGCTTTGTATAGTAGATCTGTGTAATATCTTTGAGCTTTTAGATGATATGTTAGGGATTTCATGCATATATTTGATAACTTTAATAATGAAATATGATTTACATTTCTATGATCTCTAGGACTAATGAGCCCATGGAGGGCGTAGTTTTTGACGTGCAGGACCATGCCCGGCGAACAGGTACCAGAGGACTGGTACACATGGGGAGATGATTAGCTCGAACCTCCATGGGGTTGAAGAGCCCACCAGATGGTTGTTGGGATGGCAGAGGCTGGACAACGTCATGATGAGCCCTTGCATGAAGAATACATATGGACGCCCTCACCAGGACACCGTGGCAGAGATTTGACCTAGGGGGGATCACCCCTTGCAGATGAGATGATGGCCTTGATGGACAGGATGCCACCCAGGACAGGTTGGACACTTTCTGGAGAAGATGGCAGTATGTTGGGCTTGTTTGGCATGTGTAGCAGGTTGCAGGAACCCCAGAGGGGCCAACGTTTTGCTCCTTGGATGATGATCATGCCCAAAAAGGGCCAACGTCTCCCTCAGAGGGGCCTGACGTCTCTCTTTTTAGCTCATTTTTTACATTTTTAGCATTTAATGTGAAAAATAATGAAGTATTGTTAAGTCATCCTTGTCGGTTGTTTTTAATGACCTATTTTGTTAATTAAAGGTCATAAGGATGATATAAATTGAGGACGTTGAGCCTCATTTTGGGAGAACACAACTTGTTGTCTTGTGGGAGTGACACTCTTAGTCTTTTGTCTTGGTTATTTTTGGCTTATGGAGTGAGGCGCTACTCTTGGAAGGATTATCTTTGGCATGCATATGGTGTTTTTATCATTGGAAGGTGTTACAACTAGGGTTTGATTTGGCTCTTCATTGATTTGTAAGTATATTTTGCATGCAAAACTTCTTTATTGAATAGTTGTAGGTAGAATATCTTACTTTTTTGGTTACATTGTTAATATTTTTCTTAATCATTGAAACCCTAGGGAGCAAGCACACAAGTAGGGCATTGCTTCATGTCCCCGTGATAAAGAATTATTTATCCATTTGATTAAGAAGAACCTAGCCTAGCCATTGCTACACTAGTTCATCTTTTTCTTGAGTTAGTTTGAAACATAAATTGAAGAAAGAAGATGTCCTAGGCCTAATTGATTTTACACCTAGGGTTTGATTCTTAAGGTTTGAAAAGCCTTGTCCCCAAGAAACACTTTTCAGCCATAGATTTATGTTTTATAGCTAGCCGTTTTTGCTAAAGAGTCTTAAGGAAAGAGGTAGGAGCATGAGGCCTAGCTTTAGCTACACCGGAATGAGCCTCCTCTCCTTAGGGTTTTGATTTGGTGGCCCTGCCATTGCAGCACCATCAAACCTAACTCTCATGTTCTTAAGTTTAAGTCTTTCCAAGCCTTTAGTCTCTCTCCTTTTGACTCCATTAACCCAAGGCACTAGTCTAAAACCAAAACGTTGAGATCTTTGTGTTAATAACAACCTTTTTTCAAACTCTTAAATTGAAACCCTAACTAACCCTAGAGACTTTACTAACCCTAATTGTTGATGACGTATTTCCCTATTTGAACTCTTGTTTGGTCTAAAACTTGTGGCTACGTCATCCCTTGATAGCCATAGAGGTGTTGAATAATTTCATTGGCCCAATTAGCAAAACATTCACCTCTTTGTCTAGCTAACCTAACCCTAACTAGCTAGTGACGTCACATTTATTTTTGGTCTCTTGTTTGATATAAGACGTTGTGATTTTGTCATCTATCATTTGGCATTGAGGTATAGATTACTTTCATTTTCTTAGTGTGCAAAACGTCCACTCCTTTCCTTTCAAAAACAACTTAGAAATTGGGTTGACGTCACCCCTTTAACATAGTGATGTAGCAACATTATATATGAGCATATTTTTGATATTTAATGCATTGTAATAACTCAAGGATTGACTTTATACATTGCATGCAAGTGTCTCTTTGCATTTATTGAAGAAGTAATATAATTCATTGTCTTTGTTTGCAATCATTGACTTCGTCAATAATTACATTTATTATTGCTCATATGTATTAAAGATAGTCATTAATATTTTGAAGTACTAACCACTGTGGAATATTCTAGTTTATCATTGCCTTGTCTCGCAAACAGGTGCCCTTTCAGTGGAATATCTTCTCTTTGACTATCCCTTTGGGAGTAATCTGTGAAGGGAAATCTTACCTTAACCTTTGAGCCTTAAACCATTGATCCTTTTCCTTCAGAACCCCAGATTACTAGGGACGTCTCCCTTGGGATTAGCCACCCTAAATAGAAAGAGCTTCCCATCGAGGTGACAGTGGGTGGGGAAGCTCCTATTACGCCAATTTGAGCCTTTCCTTCAAGCTACTTAAACCTATCCTACAAACTGAGTGATAACAGGCCCAATGTATCAAAAACCGAAGCAAATCTGGAGGACAAGCCTGAATCGGAGGAATCAAAGAAAGAATCCCTGTGAAAGGGAATCAGCGGTTCGGTGGCCAATGAGAAAATAAGTCACGAGTCTATACCTGACATCTCTATTCTTCCAAATACTCAAATACCCAATGAGAAATAATTAGAAGCTAGACCCACGAGGCACAAAGAGGAAGTTCAGGTGCCCAATCTTGAACAAATATACACCACCGATAGCCTGGGAAACACACTCACTTGGGGTGATCAGAAGATACTAGATTCATTAGACGAGGTAGAAGATATCTATGCGATCTTCTACAATCAAAAGAGAAAGGCCATTTTTCTAAGGACTACAAAGAAAAGAAGTAACAAGTTGGATCACTCCATCTTGGTTACTACAGAGGAGAACTTAATCAATACAGCAGATGCGGACGACCGAAATTCTTGGCGTGGGAAAGGCCCTCTTGGATGCCACCTTAGATAGATCCAGGACAGACAAAAAGGAACTAGCCACCACCCTAAAGGAGCTCGAGAACTTGTGTCATATGAATGAATACTATAGAGGTGCCATGCAGACCATTGTGTATCTAAAAGGTGAGCTCGAAGAAGTTTACGACGAGTTCAATAAGGAAAGACACTTGTTAACCGTGAACGTGGTTGATTTCTAGGAGGACACTCTCATGGCACTTGCAACATGCAAGGATATGGAGCGATGGTATGAAAGGGGGCAACAGGTGGTAGAAATAATCTAGTACATCAAGGCAATCGAGCAAGGTCGAGACAAGGAAAAACATGGCATTCGGATAGTAGGAAAAAGTAGTCTTAATCACATGAAGCAATCAGCCGAGTACTGGGCTAAGATGTCTCGAGACCCACACTAAAATATCCAAGAGAAATGGACCATATGCAAGAAACACTGGGATAAAATTAACAAAATAATGAAGGATGTGGGACTTCTCGAGTTCGGCACCCCTGACAAATTTGTCGAATTAAGCGACATAGTCAAGTTGCATGCCAAACAAGGTTCGATATCGACCGAAGATCTCACAAAGATGACTGATGTGAGGTGAGGGAAAGTGTAGTGATTCACAGAACCTCTGATCAGGACTCGAACCATGCTACAACAGTTGAACTCCAGTCTTGTAAAGGACCGGGTGCATGTAGTAGACATCAGAGGAATATATGTGGCTCCGATGGAACAACACAGGTTTCCATGGGCCCAAACTTGTGAAGAACTATTTATCAGCTGGACTGAATATGGGAAAAGTCACCCTTTCCAAGAAATATCCTGGGTTGATTCTTAAAGAAACTGTTAGAAGATAATGCCACTTGGCGATTTTTTCTTTTCTTAAACTGCACTTAGCCATTAATTTCAGTTAAACTTTATATTATAAATAAATACCTCTCCCAATTAGTTAAGAGTCGATGGTTGTTGTAAGAACTCTTTCTTTTTGGTTGTTAATAATTATTTTGAAGCTTCTAGGAATTGAGAAGTCCTTATGGACCAAAGACAAACTATTTTCATCAAATGCATGTGATTGGACTTGGAGAAGAACTACTTCCTATCATGTTTCATGAATGATGCAGTAATGAGTAAGAGCAATTAATTATGTTGTCAAGTTATCTGGTGCAATGTTTTGATGTCCTTTGCTTTAAATGATGAAGATAAATCATTGTGTTATTATGTGATGAATGGTTATGGTAGATGAATTATTTTGCTTACCATTATCTTATTACATATGTGCTTTCTTCCCGATAATTAGTTTCTCAAACAGTAATTGGATTCTCACATGGTTAATGTATTAGTACTAGGAATGTGGTATAAAATCATTGTCTGCATGTTTGAGCAGCGGGTTATCCCAAGCTCAGCCTCTTCCCTAGTAGTTAAAACTTAATCCAGTTTGTTGTCAAGTTGGTTTATAATGGCTTGCATTTCTCCTACCACTTCCACCCAAGAGAAAATATAGAAGAGAATAGTCCTAACTGAAGGAAGAGCCTTCACAAGAAAACACAAAGCTCATATATAAATTGGTCGAATCGCAAGATATGGAGAACCATTCCCTCTTCAAACACTATAGAGTCTAATTGGGCCTTGGTGGCGGGTTTGGCTCCTACTGTTGAGTCACGGGATTTAAGACCCATCAATAGAATTGGCGCTAGAAGGAGGGCATGAGAATGAATGGTTGAGTATATATTTTGTGTAGCATTTTGAATATCCTATAGATTTATAATAGCCCACATGAATGGCTAGTCATTCAACAAACTGACCACACACGCTGAGTACCCCCGAAGTGGGTAACTCACCCCAGCCTGAGGAAGAACCTTTTCACCCTTAGCCTCCATCCTCCTCGAAGAAAAAAACAAAGAAGACCAGTGGTTAGCACTCCCAACAATATTTTCGTACACTCTGTAGAAGAATTAATAGATTTCGTGATTACCAAAATCCAAGAACCTCTTGATCTGATACCCGAAACAACAGTCAGCAACATCTCTGAGCCAAATGACTTTTCCGAAGAAGAAGAGTTTGACTCAGATTCTGAAGATATGGAAGGTAATAATAACCATGAGGAATAAAGGGAAATCCCACTTCAGAACAACCAACCTTGGTTGGTCAGAGACACCGTGATCGTCCCTGGACGAGTACATAATCTTCCCCAGCACCCGGAGAAGTTGCTTCCCAAGTACAACCCCGAGACTTTAGCTTTACCTGAATATCACATCAAGAATTTCATACTCACAATTAGACTCATGAATGTTCAACATGAAGACGTAGTCTATAGACTTTTCCCCTACACATTTGAAAATTTAGCTTCCACATGGTATTTTAATCTACCAGTAGGATCTTTAACTAGCTGGACCAAGTTCCAGAAATATTTTCTAGATAAATTTGCAGAGGAAACTACTACAGGAGCTATGATGGCTGATTTTTTCACAGCCACCATGAGTCCAAAATAAAGGGTCAAAGATTCATGACCATTTTGAACAAATTCTAGCATGCGAAAAAACCAACTCAAGAATTGCAGATCGAGGTTTATGCTAACACACTCTTGGCTTCTATTTCTATGTTTGTAAAGAGATCTGCTAAGCAAATCCTAGTGGAAAATTTTGAAGAGGCTAAGAAAATAGAATTCCAGATGAAAGGATGTAAAGAAGGCCATGCCTCTCTAGTAAAGAAAGAATCCTAGCCCCCTCCTAAGAGAGGACTCCTTTTGACTAGACCGTCGGGAAAACTGGCTGAACAAAATCCCGACAAAGGTAATGGAGATATATAAGATCTACAATGCATGGTTAAGAAATTATCAAATGAGATCATAGACATGAAGAGAAATTTTGGAGAGGGAAACTAAGGCCAAAGGTCCTATAAGCCTTTCTTTAAAAGAAACTCGCCTTTCAAAGAAATTGAACCTCCCCCAGCCAACTTAAACATTGATCTAGGGAATGTCACATATGATTCTTTATATACTTATCATCAAGAAAAACACTCCAAAAGATACTGCCCTCAATGGGTACATGCCACGAATTTGATGGCCAATCTATTTCTAGACGAAGTCTCCCTGACCGAACAGCCAAACAACTTGATCATGAATATTGTTGACCAGGAAGAGATTGACCCACCATGAGATACAACCATGCTGATCTGGGATCCCGACCTGATCATGCCTTCCAATGACCTGTTTGAGTCTCGGGAACAACCCGTGGAAGTTTTGGTGATATAGACACGCAGTAAGGGTCTGCCTAGCTTGAAAGATACTAACACCACACAAGCCTTGAAAATTAAGATAACTCCTGATCACCTGAAAACATATTTCTCTCTCAGTAAAGACCCTGTACACATTCATATCCAAGAATTTCCCAAAATAGATTACAACATAGTCGAAGATTTGAAGAAGCTAAATCCCATTGTATCAGTTATGGACATATGCAGAATTCCTCAGCAGAAGGACTTTCTATTACAAGCTTTGAATTCAATAGAAAAATCGATGATGAGTAATTCTTAAGAAAGAAATCTTTCTCCCATAGATACGGTGGGAAAACCAACTGTGAACACCTATTTGGGAGACAGAAAGGAAAATCATTTTGTCCCACCATTCCTCTTGACGTTCGAAATCTTCAATAGAAACCTTCATAACTGTTTGGTAGATTTTGGAGTGTCTTCCAATGTTATTCCCTTGTCTATTTGCAAAAAATTAAATGCCACACCTCTCAAAAGTGATAAGCATATCAAGGTCATAGGAGAACTCAGAAATGTGATGATCAGAATATCGACACACCCCACATTTGTGCAAGTGATTGATATCATCATAGTAGATATCCCAAAAGCATATGGGCTATTACTGAGTTGATATTGGTATGAAAATCTAAACAGGTACTTGAGTACAGATTGGGCACACCTTTGGCTACCACTGAAGGAATACAAGAACATAATCAGAATCAATAGGGAGAGATATCTGAAACATACAATCACTGATCCAAAAACCCCTAATGAGCCCTCGTCCACATATTTCCCCATACTGGGCAATTATTCTTGTGACTCCTACTTCAAAAACTTCGCTCCTCTCTTGTCCAATGTTCCCCTCACCCAAAACTCTGAATTGGTTTTTCAAGAGAAATCGCTGATACCGACATAAGACACCCTCTTTTGTTAAAACCCTAGATGTTGTGGAATAAAAGGTCGGGGAGCAAGAAACTAATAAGGGAAACGAAAATAGTGATTCTCCCTCACAAATTTGGACCCTCTATTTCGATGGATCTAAATCGCAAGAAGGGTCAGGAGCAAGGTGTATCCTCATCGATCCTAAAGGTAAACTTCATTTCCTATCCTATAGGCTAGAGTTCGAATGTACCAAAAACACTGTCGAATATGAAGCTCTGGTACAAGGATCAAAGAAATCCATAGATTTGAATGTCAAAGAATAGAAAGTTTTCAGAGACTCTAAAATTATTGTTAGACAAGTAAGTAATAATATACACTGTAATTCTCCTCACCTGAAGAACTATTAGCAGGAGGTGCATAGGTTAATAGAGCACTTTGAAGCTTTCAATATCACAGCAATTCCCAGAGAAAAAAATATTCTTGCTGACTCCTTGGCCACAACCACTTCTAGGCTGTCGTCTTTAGAGGATTATGAAGCCTCTTGATTCACTGTGGAGCTTCTCTACAAACCATTGGTACCTAATAACATTCCCAATTGGAAAGTATTTGAAGGAGACAAACAGATTATAAACTTCTTAACCAACCAAGGCAATTTCAAATATCTCGCTATTGATGATGAAGAATTCCAACAGAAACTGATCCTCGGATAGGAAAACCTATGGATAAATCAAAGGCTCATACAATCCCAAAAGGGATAGATAATATTGAAAATATATTTGATCTGAAAGAGCGATTTAAGGGACCTAAAAATGCAAAGATTGGTAGGTCTTGTCCCCTGCATGAAACTGTAACCCTTGGGACCCCAGAAAACCCAAAGAATGTGAATCTAGGAAATACTATATCTAAGGAAGAGAGGAAATCATACCTCAAATTATCCATTTAATACTAGGATGTCTTCGCATGGTCCTATAGGGATTTGAAAACATATGATACCCGCGTCATTCAACACACCATCCCGTTAAAACCTGAAGTGAAACATTTCCAACAGAATCTCTAAAAGTATCATCCATCCCTGGAGACTCTCATGTATCAAGAATTAAATAAACTTTTAGATGCCAAGATCATTTTCAAGGCTAGGCATTCCTAATGGGTAGAAAATCTTGTTCCGGTGAGGAAAAAGTCGAGAGAAATCTGCCTATGCATAGATTTTAGGAACCTCAACAGAGCTTCATAAAAAGACAATTACCTAGTCTCACCGATGGAACAACTTCTGTAGACTGTGACTAGCTTGGATATCTTGTCTCTACTAGATAGGTTCTCAGGTTACAACCAAGTCCTGGTTTCAGAGGAAGATCTTTTAAAAACCACCTTCCGAACTAAATGGGGAACCTTCGCTTATAAACGGATGCCTTTTGGGTTAATTAACACAGGAATGACCTTCCAAAGGGCCATGGATCTAGCTTTCTGAGGAATAATCAATAAATGTGTGGTAGTGTATCTATATGACATAACAGTGTATTCTAAGAGTAGAGAAGAGAACATCCAACACCTAACTCAAATTTTTGAAAGGTGTAGGAAATACGATATATCCTTAAACCCAAAGAAAACTATCTTCGACATCAAGGAAGGTAAATTGTTAGGTCACATTATATCTCAAGCAGGGATTCACATAGACCCGAAAAGGATTAAGGCCATAGCTCAACTTCCATCACCCCATAAAAAGAAAGCTGTGCAGTCCTTTTTCGGGAAAATCAATTTTTTGAGGAACTTCACTCTTGACTTCACAGAGATCATCAAACCCTTACAAAAGATAATTTGCAAGGATAACAAATTTAAGTGGGATGATGAGAAAAAGGACACCTTCAACAATATCAAAGTTGTTATATCCCGGGCCCCATTGTTGCGAAGTCCCGATTTCAATAGAGACTTTTCCATTTATACTTTCCCCTCCGACCACTCATTAGTTATAGTTTTGACCCAGAAGGATGATGACAACAATGAAGCCCTAGTGTAATTTATGAGTACTAATCTTCAAGGAGTTGAGCTCAATTATCCTGCTATAGAAAAATAAGCCTACGTGGTTTATGGCAGT
Source organism: Picea engelmannii (assembly GCA_009831015.1). NCBI lineage: Eukaryota > Viridiplantae > Streptophyta > Pinopsida > Pinales > Pinaceae > Picea > Picea engelmannii. Next base: position 212,638 of record ML777890.1, read on the forward strand.
AAATCATTTCAGGTCTTACATCCTCAAGAATCACACTAAAGTGATTGTGCCACACCCTGCAGTCTGATCCTTGTTTACCCAACAAGAAATGGGGGAAAGAAGAGGAATTTGATCTAGATATAAAACATGCCAAACTAGTAAAAGGACAAGGGTTATGCAAGCTTGCATCCAAAGCCCAGTATCAAGTAAATGAAGATTCTAGATGGGAGAACAAAATGGCACTATGGGGTGGAGAAGTATCATACATATCCCTAGGACAAAACTCTTGGTATAAGGATTTAACTTATATTCTAAATCACTGGACTTGTCCCGAAAATATCAACCCTAGAGAAAGGAGAGCCCTCAGACTAAAATATGTGCAATATCACCTTATAAATTCGATGCTCTTCCGAATCAATTATGATGGAGTATTATTAATATGTCTCGAATGTGAAGACACAGACAAAGTGTTGAAGGAACTCCATGATGGCCCCACCGGAGGAAATTTCGTAGGAAACACCACCGCTCATAAGATTCTGAGAGTCGGCTATTATTGGTAATGGCCTCAAGCCGACATAAATAAAATAACATTACTAGTCTAATATGCCCCAATTAAGTGGTAATGAGCCAATATTAGGGCTTAACATGCCCATCCCCTTGAGACAAGTGATGTCCGCAACGCTTGAGTAACTCTGGATGCTTCTGTATAAAAGACTCATCTTCCCAAGTGGAATCTTCAGCTGGTAGTTTCCTCCATTTAATAAGATACTCTGAAATGGATCTATTCCTCAGTTGGTGAATTCTTGTGTCAGTGATGGATTCAGGCTCCAATATCATTTTTCCTTCCTCGTCAAGTTCTGGCAATATAGTTTGAATTGGGATCTTGTCGCCTATAACTTTCTTTAAGCATGAAACATGGAAAACTGGGTGTACTCGTGAATACGCGGGCAGCTCCAATTTGTATTCCATAGTACCAATCTTTTGCAACACCTTATAAGGGCCATAGTACTTTGGTGATAATTTATTATCCTTCTTGGCTTGCTTAAGGGACATCTGTTTTTATGGTTGTAGTCTTAAAAATACCCAGTCCCCTACTTCAAAACTTCTTTCACTACGATGTTGATCTGCTTGTTGTTTCATGCAATTTTGTGCCATGGTCAGGTTGTCCTTTAAGATTTGGAGAACTTGTTGTTGATTCTCGAT